>OVAP01004570.1:0-12071 GCA_900406295.1 Aurinia saxatilis | reverse complement strand
GTTTTTATATTGAGTATTATTCAGTTTTTAAGTTTTGATTCATGTCTCTCTCTGTACATTGCGATATTGTCTTTCTAATGATGTGTGAGTAGTTAGGTTATTAGATTTAGGGGAATCATGGTTAGACAGGCTATTAGCTGGATGAAAATAGGTTAGTCATTAGAATAGCTTCCTCCTTGTGGTGCCTTAAGGCTTAGACTAGCTTGATCACCTAGTTTATGATCATAGGAACTCCTATTAAACGAAAGTGTAATAGGTTTCTTGACAGCCCATTTAGGAGAGCAAAATGTCCTTAGCCAACGAAAGTTGATGCTAAGGCATTTTTTGAACATATTAAACCAGTGCTAGAAATGCTCTCTAGCTTAGTTAAACCCAAATGAGATTTTAGGTGTTTACTTTGCTTAGAGAAGTAATTGGTACCACGAAAGTGGACTTATTTAGAATTCTGTTTAAGTTGAAGTTTGTGTTGTTTAGAACCTGAATAGTCATCCAGTTAGTTCATTTGTCTGCCATTGATGTCCCCTAAGTCTAGCATTTTTATCCCATTGAATTTAAACAAGTAGTAATTTAGTAAAACCGACAAATCCAATTGCTTTCGGTTTAGCTTAATAAGATAGTTTAGTAAGACATAATGTAGAAGCTGGAACTTGTGGATTCGATCCTTCACTACTACATCGGTACATTGTAGTTATCGAGGTCTTAATTAGTCAAAAACACAACTTATTAACTTCTCCATATGGTTTTGACTCCGGATGGAGTTGGGAAGTTCACACATAGATGGTAGGTCGATGGGACTGCACACATTGAGCTGAGCCAAGGTGTTCCATGGATTGCAGTGTAGATTGCTTGATGATCGGCCACCGAGAACTTGACTATCTTTGTAACCCTTCGGCTTGGACTGGCAGATTGACTATGCCGATGGTCATCGAAGTCTCTCCAGAAAATCTGGTGAGTGGTCGAGGAGCTATGGTGATGTCCGCAGGGTCAACTTTCTTCTGACGCAAGGTGTCGCGGAGGTGTCGCGGAAGATGCCATCTACAGAGCTTCCTGTATCGATCATGATCCTAGTAATGGTGAAGTCGTTGATCACGAGCTTGATGATGTGAGGATCGTTGTGTGGTTGATCGATTCCTTTAGCATCCTTCTCTGTGAAGGATATGGTGCACTCTGGATGTCTGGGTTCGTAAATTTGGATGGATGCCGCAACTGCTTTTTGTTCGAAAGCTTTGATGGACGAGACAGTGTGGAGGCAGTATTGCGAGCCATTTATGATCATGTTGGTTCGCGCTATCATGTTGATTCTCTAACGCGAACCATCATTATGGTCTTCATCGTCTGACCTATACCACTTGTTCTGCTCGTCCGTTTGAGGTTGATCCCTTGGAAAATCTTCACCTGCATCACGAACAAAGTATTTAAGGTGGAATTTGTTTGCGTTGAATGACATTTGGTTTGGTGAAGCTCGCAATATGCATTCTCGTTATAGCCAACACTACTGTTTGTCCATCCTTCCGAACGTCCACGTCCTCGTCCAAAGCCTTGGCCACCGCCACGTCCAACATTCCTTGCAGCTCCTTGGGTACTGCTTTCTCCGTTGTTGATTAGATTGTTTTGCGAGCCAGGTCCTTCGTGATGTATGTACATGGATGCCGAAGGAGGCCTTCTGGTGTTCTGCTGGATCGTGGATGACGAAGCGGATTGCGGAACGCGAGCTGGTGCGTGCTTGGCTCGGAGGATCTGCATCTCTCCTCGTTCACGATGTAGGAGTTGTCGAGATGCAAGGCATCTTGAATGGTTGACGGAGTTCGATGAGCAAAGTCCTTCCTGAATTCCGATTCGTACCACAAGCCTCGCTTGAGTGAATGAAGTGCTGCCTGGTCGCTCATGGATTCGACCTGCGAGATAAGAGTTTTGAATTTCGTGATGTACGATCGGAGAGACTCCGTCGAACCTTGAGTGATAGAACATAAATCAGCATCAATGGTTTTCTGCCCGATGAAGATGGAGCAATGCTTCAATATGGTTGTAGTGAGTTTGCGGAAACTGTCGATGGAGTTCCTCGGCAACTGAGAGAACCATTACAAAGCTGGTCCTTTGAGATTCTCGACGAAGAGATGACAGAAGCCAGGGTCTTTGTATCCCCTTGGGAACTTGGCCCTGTTCGTGGAGATTCGGAAGGGTGTTAGGTGTTCTCTTGGATCGGTCGTCCCGTCATACAATGGGATTCTGACTTTTTCGGGATCAGAGATACAAGCTTCTGTGATCCTCCGAGTGAAGGGAGTCATCTGTGATTCTTCGAGAACGCGATCGATTTTTTGTGCGCCGCTGGTTGCCTTGTATATCTTCGAGCACCCCTCTTGGATAGTGGCTTTTGTTCTGCGGAGAGACGCTCTGAGTCAGAGGATTTCTTCCTTGTGTTCTCCGAGCTGATCGTCATGGGAGTACTCCTCGAAGACTTCTTCGCCTTGATCTCTAGGATGTCCAGTAAGCTCGCGTTGTTGAGTGTCCGGAGGTGGACATGCTTCTCTCTCGCGACCGTCTTTGATGCGAGGCTGCCTATTGATCTCCAGAGTATCCTTGGTGAGGTCGATAGTTTTCTCCGATCTTTGTGTTTGCTCCGTTCGAGCTGTAGGATTCCTGTGAGCCGTCTGTCTCGTGGGATCGAGAGATGGTAAGCCAAAGAGCCTTCTCGAAGGATTCCGACGTTGGTTTCAGACAGAGAGTTCCTTCAACTTATCCACGATGCATTGGTTGATCTGTCTTGCTTCAAATGGAATAAAAAGCCAGTTTGAGGATTGAAAATTCTGTCTCCTCCTCCGTTCAATAGAGTCTGCGTGGTCGGACCTCCTCCATTGAGTGAAGTTTGCATGATCGGATTGTCTGGATGGGTTCTGTTGTTGATTCCTCCGTTTGGTTGTGGAGTCACCATGGAATCATCTGGGTTATATTGCTGAGCGGTCTACTCTTCCCTTGCTATGTCTGTCGTGGGTTACAGGGGATTTTTCATGTGGAACAGTCGTTGAGTCCCCACAGTCGGTGCCAAATTGTGCGTACCGAAATTTACACAACCACAAACTTCTATAAAAAAACTTTTAAGGGATCGTCAACTATCTTGCTGTACGAATCATTTGTAAAGATGAGAACGGAGAGAACAGAGACAAAAAACAGAACGGAAATGAACGAAAAACAAAACTTCGTCCTAGGTCGTCGGGCTTCTCATGGGCCACCTTCCATTTCCTGCCGACAACTTCTTCGGTAATTTCCTTTTCTTCGATATAATCTAAAAACTTCCTTTTATCGTAGAACATAGAAAGACTTCCTTTTTCGTAGATTCTTTCTCGAATCTTGTACAATGACGGTGAGTAATCTGTCTGAAGGGCTTGCCTTAGATATAAGCCCATGATGAAATATCGGGCTGTTTTAGCTTGTCGAGAATGCAATCAGACACGTAGGTCGCATTTCGTGAGAGTATGAGTTAGTGTTACTTCGTGGATCACATATTCTCGTTGGAACTAATTACTTAGCTTGATTAATCCACGGAATGGCATTAAGCCTTGATGATTGATATTGTTCTTGGACCCGTCATGTATTCATAGGTCGCGAGAAGCCTTCATAAGGAGAACGTGCGACCTGAACACATCGTCTAGGTCGCAGGACGTGATGCTTGATCAAGTTGCGAGCCACATGAGTTCTCCGGGCCGCGGTAAGTATGCTCAAGGACCGGCCCGTCGAGCTGGAGACGACTTGGGTTGCGGGAGTCTTCCCCTCATTCGAACATACGACCTACAGTGCATGCGGGTCGCGGGACGAATTAGAGAAGTGTTCCGGCGAGCTATGGGTTGTTGCGGGTCGCGAAACGGATGTCGAAGAGAGATAGGCGAGCTGACCTGGTCATGCGGCTCGCGGGAACTTGTCCGAGACCGAACCGTGAGATACAACCTTCGTCGTGGGTCGAAAGGATGCGACCAGCTCACGAGACTCGTCTGATGGGTGAATTCCCGAGCTGTGTTTGTATCTTACTCCAGGTTGTGTGAGTCGCGTCCGACGAGAAAAGGCGAGCCACACACGTCTGTAGGTCGCGAGACATGCGCTTATGGACAAGTCGCGACCCATACTCACTATGTGGGTTACAGGATGGATTCTTTCGAGACGGTAGGCGAGCCGATCATGATTCGTTGGCCTTGGAAGGATTTATGGTATAGCAAATGATTCACGACGCACTCGCGGATTCGTGAATCATTGATCATGAGTCCTTTTTATGTTATCAATCTCGAAGGGTAGAATCCGACCCCCACATACCTCAAAAATATTGGTATCAGATGTTCCATCCTACAAAAACAAAAGCACCAATTCATATGTACAACATGAAATAGAGGAAACTCAATAATTACAAATAAACAGAGTAAACAATTGCAAACTGATAATCCAAACAAAGTCATGAATCCATCTATAGTGTCCTTAAGATCACACTTGCCAAATAGTTTGGGAGTAAACAAAGAGTGTACTATTTACCTTGAAAGCAAAAGTGATGTCTGCTTCTTCTACTCTCAAACTCACCCTCTTCAGACTTCAGAAAGACGGCGAGCTCCTTGTGCTCGGCAAAAACCAACATACTCTTGAGCACGACATGTTGTTTGGACTTTTTGATGACTCTGATAAGTGGTATTTTGTGCATGTTTTTACCCTCTTTTTACATGTCTTTTAACCTTGTTTCTTATGCATTTGTGTTAGTTTGTTGCATGTTTACTCACTTTGAACATATTAGCTTGCATTTTGGATCAAATGGATGAGCAAGTGAGAAAATAGTAGAGTCAAGGATGTTGAGAAAGCCAAGATCAAGTCCTCTGTACCACCATATCGGGCACCACTCGATATGGATGCCCGATATGATTAATCAGACTGATGATCGAGTTAAGAACATAGTCCATGTGCATCCATATCGGGCACCACCTGATATGGAACACCAGAAGTTGACTTGCTCGAGAACAATATCCCTGTCTCACCATATCGGGTAACATTCGATATGGGTGCCCGATAAGGTGAGCAGGTGGAGCCTTATCTTCTTTTTTTGACCTTATCTTAATCTCCTTTCACCAAACTCTTATCATATCCTTTAAATACCAATTAGCTCTCATTTTTACAGGATATGCTGAATTTTTATCCTTATCTCGTTAAAAGAAAAACCAAAAACTCTCTCTTCTTGTAACCTTGAGATCTTGATTTTTATGCTTAAGGATTTATATTTGAGTTTTCATCTTTTCGGACTTGCATTCCACGGTGTTCTGGCACTTTGCGGAGGACGAGTTTGAACACATGGAAGCGCCTAACTCCTACATGTCAACAACTACTTGTTAATAATATTGTAAGCGAATCAAGGCCTAGTCGCGTCTCTCATCATTATAGTCGAGCTGATCTAACTGCATCAGATGGTTGATCTCTTCATTTTCTGGCAAGAGCTGTCGTCGGATTCCAGGGAATTCCACTTCATGGTCACACTCCATGCTTGCCTTCGCACTGTGGGGGGTCGGATTCCACCCCCGAAGATTGATAGCATAAAATGGTTAAATGTTCTCCGCAAAACACAGGAATCGACTACGACTTGTTATTTATCCAAATACGAAGGCATCGCATGGATAAATTGCTCATGGTCATCAAAAGACTTGGCCTTGTGATAGCTTGGTCATCCATACATGAAATCGGATAAACAAGGCTTTGATTTCATACGGAACTGTTTTCGGACGCCGAAACTGTTTTCGGACGCTGAAAATGGCTCCACGGGTTTCCTCTCGCATGGAAAGGCTTGATCCGTGACCTGTGAAGCTCTCACGGGTCACCTTTCATCGTGACAGCACGAACCGCAACCCGTGAGGTTTCATGGGTCGCTTATCGCAAACTAAAAACCTTTCCGGAACTCAATATCTTCTTAGACTTGATCCTTCGATCATACGACCATGGAATTGAGCTATCGAGAAGTCGTTTCTCTAGAAGACTTGCTCTTCTGATCATATGAACATGAAGAAAAGCCATCGAGAAGTCAATTCTCGATGAAACAACATATCAAAAGCAGTCTGTGACCCGTAGACAAGTCACGGGTCATGACTCGTCGCGTTCAAGCATGAACCGCGACCCGTGCACAAGCCACGAGTCGCGTTTCAAGTCGGGAAGCCATTCCGCGACCCATGCATGAGCCACGGGTCGCACCCCATCGCAAAGGTTCATTCCGCGACCCGTGGACGTGCACGGGTCGCACTTTGTTCTTCCGATATGTTCCGCGACCCGTGGAACACACATGTGTCGTACTTCGTTCTTCCGAGAAATTCCGCGACCCGTGGAACACACATGGGTCACACTTCGTGCTTCAGAGAAGTTCCGCGACCAGTGGAACACACACGGGTTGCCCATCAAAGCCTCCGAGAAGTTCCGCGACCCATGGTACACACACGGGTGTATCGAAGCATATCGGAGAAAAGGAAATTATCTGGAATTTTGTAGAGAGAGAAAGGAAAGGCGGCCCAAAACAAGAAGGAAAAGCCCATGGTCGTATGACGGTTTTGCTAAGAGTATAAATAGTATGCTAGTCATAGCTCATAATGTATATTTTAACTTTTCGGAGCTCTTGCACCCTAAACTTAGTGGCTGCAAGGGATCTCTGCATACTATCTATAAAAACCTAGCTTTCTACCTTTGTCTTTGCTTTCCGTTGTTAATTCATGTGCTTTCTTTGCTTTCATGTTCACAAGTGGTTCATACATTAAGGCAGTCGACGATCCTTTAAAAGTTTTGGTAGACATGTTTTGTGGTTGTTTGAATTTCGGTACACACAATTTGGCGCCGACTGTGTGGACTCATCGACTGTTCCACACAAAGAATCTCTTGTAACCTACGACGAACATGGCAGGGGAAGAACAAACTACCCAGCGATCCAACCCGAAGTGGTGACTCCATAACTAAACGAAGGAATCAACAACGGAAGCCATCCAGACAGTCCGACTATGCAGACTCAACTCAGCGGAGGAGGTCCGACCACGCAGACTCCATTGAACGGAGGAGGAGAAAGAATCGTCATTCCTCAAACTGGCTTCGCAGAAGTCAACACCTTGCTCAACAACTTGCTTATCCGCTCTATAAAGCAAGACAAGATCAACCAGTCCATCGTGGATAGGTTGAAGGAACTCTCTGTCTGAAACCAACCTCGAAAAGCTTCGAGAAGGCTCTTCGGCTTGCCACCTCTCCATCCGACAAGATTGACGGCTCACAGGAACCCTGTCACTCGAACAGAGCAAACGCAAGGATCAGAGAGAACTATCGACCTCACCAAGGACACTCCGGTGATCAACAAGCAAACTCACACTGAAGACGATTGCAAAAGAGAAGCAAGTCAACCTCCAGACACTCAACAACAAGGGCATACAGAAGAACCTGGAGATCAAGAGGAAGAAGTCTTGGATGAGTACTCCGATGACGATCAGCTTGGAGAACACAAGGAAGAAATCCTCCGACTCAGAGCATCCCTCTACAGAACAAAAGCTACCATCCAAGAGGTGCACTCGCAGATCCACATGGCAACTAGCCGCACACCAGAAATCGACCACGTGCTCGAGGAATCGCAGATGACTCCCTTCACTCGCAGGATCACAGAAGCTCGCATCCCCGATCCCGGAAAAGTCAGAATGTCACACTATGATGGGACGACCGACCCAAGGGAACATATGACATCCTTTCAAATTGCCATGAACAGGGCCAGGTTCCCAAGAGGATACGAACACGCATCTTTACAATGGTTCTCTCGAATACTAAAAAACTCCATCGACAGCTTCCGAGAACTTACCATGACCTTCCTCAAGAACTACTCTATCTTCATGGGGTAGAAGACAACCAATGCTGACTTATGGTCAATCTCTCAAGGCCCGACCGACACGATCCGAACTTACATCATCAAGTTCAAAACCTTGATCTCGCAGGTTGAATGCATGAGCGACTAGGCAACACTCCGTGCCCTCAAGCAAGGCTTGTGGTACGAGTCGGAATTTAGGAAGGAACTAGCGTATTGAACCCCCTCGACCATTCAAGATGTGCTGCATCTCGCTAACTCCTACATCGTGAACGAAGAAGAGATGCAAATCCTCCGAGCCAAGCATGCGCCAGCTCGCGTTCTGCTCAACAGCCCACCATTCAACAAAGCACGAGGAAGCCTCCTTTAGTATCCAAATACATCCATCACGAAGGTCCCGGCTAACAGAACTACGTGATCAACAAAAGAGAGAGCAGCGAGCAAGATGCTTCAAGGAATGTTGAACGTAACGGTGGTCGAGGCTCAGGGCGCGGGCGTGGACGTTCGGAAGGATGGACAGGGAGTCGCACGGGCTACGACGGGAATGCGTACTGCGATCTTCACCAAGCCAAAGGCCATTCAACACAAAACTGCAGGACTTTGGGTGCATAACTTACCAAGACACTTCTCGCAGGACATCTCGGTAATAGCGTCCACCTCAAACACTTTATTCATGATGCATGTGAAGATGCTCCTAAGGATAAACCCCAAGCGGACAAGCACAACAAGCGGAACAGGTCCGATGATGAGGATCAGACCGATAGTTCACGCCAGAGAATAAACATGATCAAGGGTGGTTCTCAGTATTGTCTCGATATTGTATCATCCATCAAGGAGTTCCAGCGGAGAGCAGTTGCAGCATCCTTCCAGACATACAATCCTAGACATCCGGAATGTACCATCTCACAACGACCCTCTCGTCATCAAGCTCACCATCGACGACTTTGACTCCGCCTGGATCCTGATCGATACAGGAAGCTTCGTGGATGTCATCTTCCCCGATACCTTACGACGCGCATGAAAGTCGACCCCCGGGACATCACCATAGCCCCTCTACCTCTCACTGGATTATCCGGAGAGACCACAATGACTATCAGAACAGTCAACCTTCCAGTTCAAGCTTGAGGCGTCACAAAGATAGTCAAATTCTCGGTGGCCGACCATCTAGCGATCTACAGTGCGATTCTCGGAACAACGTGGTCAAGCTCAATGCGGGCAGTACCATCAACATATCATATGTGCGTGAAGTTTCCCACAACCTCCGGAGTCAAAACCATATTGGGAAGCTAGAAGGAGTCGTGTATCTATCTGCTAGCAGGGCACCAACGTCGGAAGCCAAATCGGAGCGACAACGCGGATGAGAAACCAGTCAAGAGGCATAGGATGAAAGATCTACATGAAGCATCCGACAGTCCAAGCACGGACATCCAGCCTCGAACCGACGCTTAGTCCAGCTTAAGAAACGACAATGAACTACAAGTCGACTTGATCCCTTTCGACGGTAGGTAGGCAGCTCATCCTACTTATGAGTTCAGTTGACCCCTATGATAAAAAAAGGNAAAAAAAAGGGGGGGGGGGGGGGGGAGTAGGTGGGGATACTCTTATACTCCCACTCCATTTTTCACGACCAGCAAAAACTTTTTCGACAACAATTTATCGGACGGACAACGCCAAACATCACTATCCAGGTATCAAACAACATTATGATTCTTAAATATTTCGATTTTTAACTTTGAATTCGTAATACCTTGTGATATATCTCATATTACCGGTTTTCATATTAATAAACCTATACTTATATTTATTTTAGAGTCTATATTATTATTATTAGAGTCCAAAAGAGTCATTTTAGGTGCAAGAACAAGTTTTGGAGCTTGGGAAGGATCTAGAAGAATTATGGAGAAAAATGGAGCTTGAGAAGATAAAATAAGGAAACGAAGAAAAATGGCAAGAAACAGAGGAGGTGTCGATCGACACCCTCTGGAGAATCAGCCACTTTCCATAAATCTCAAGACCAAGATTTTTCACTAATTTTTTATGCTAATTCCTTAACCTAAATTTCATCTTGAACCTTATATATACTTTTATACAGCCGTTATTTAGGCTGATACAATGCTTTATTCTACTTTAGAGAGAGTTTTGGGAGAAGATTTCTTAAATCGTTTTTATTCATTCAGTATATTGCTTTCATTGATTATTGCATGATGAATTGCTTGGCCATGTCTAAGTAGTTTATTAGTTTGGTTTATGGTTCTTAGATTAGGATGATTTTCTGTTAACCTTAAGCTTAATTTATGAACCATTAAGGAATGTGATCAAAGAGTCTCCTTCGTATAGTTTCATCAAGCAGCTAAGTGTCATTAAGGTCATCATTGAGGATTGCGTTCAAACATATCTTAAGGAGGTTAATGTGATGAGTGTTAGTCTTATGAAGATTGCTAAAGAAGCACCCTCTCCACCCATCGTTAAGACGCTTTAAAAGATGGATTATCCGAGCAGATTTGTCTTCGATTGTTTAGTCAAAGGTACGATCATGAAGAATGCTTTATGTGATACTGGTGCTACTGTGAATGTGATGTCGCAGGCTGTCGTTCAAAGACTTGGTCTTCCTTGTCAACAACCTTCGATGTTACCGATAATCGTGGCGGACTCTTCATCGGTGAATGCTACGGGATTTGTTCCAAATGTGATGCTTGAAATTGGAGATTGTCAATGAAGAGATCAATCGACCATTGATTCTCGGTTCTTTATTCCTTGCCTCTGTTGGAGCTGTTATGGACTATACGAACCAACGAGTTTTCGTCTCCACGATCAACACAAAGGTCTTCTATCACATTGATACTAAAGGAGAAACCCTTGCAAGGCCATTCACCATGATGAAAAGCTGAAGTCAGCCCTTCCAGATGTTCATCTCTCTGAGTCTTCATCGATCGATGCAGCCATCAATCGATCGAATCAGAGCGTGATTCTCTTGATTTTTTACTCTCTCGCGATTAGTGTTGAAGCTCGCATTATTCTCCTGGATCACCAGTTGATTCAAATCAGTGGCCTCTAGTTTTCCATATAAAAAGTAAAGTGGAGCTTGTGAACTGCAGACGATCGATCGATTGCTGTTAAGGCGATCGATCGATTATGTATCCTCATTGTTGAATCCTTGAATCCTTTTTCCTGAGACATGAACAAATGCACTAAACATAAACTTAATCTAGGATGCACCGGTGGGTTGCCTCCCACGCATCGCTTTTAATTAAAGTCGGTTAGCTCGACTTCTTGACACCATGTTAATCGAAAGAATCAAAAGGTTGAGCCAATGTGCCTATAATTATTCTCCTATTTGTGCAAAAAGTCGAGCATGCATAGAAATACACAGGTGCCCATAGAAAATGGACAAAAGTTTCTGCAAAGAGACTTAAAGCAAACATGGTATGCATCTTAAAATTATCTTTGACATTTAAATTCTCATTAGAATCAAAAGCAATTGTCAAAAATATATAATCAATACCATTTTTAAATATTTGTTTAGGAAAAGAATTCACTTCATAACCTGTAATGTGGGGATCTCCATCAAAAATTTTTATGGGTTCATTTTCATCATATAGGACATGTTGTTTGAGCTCAAGTTCTGTCTTTGATTTTTTATGTCTTGCTTTGTGAAACCCCTTACGGCTTTAATCTTCATACCCACATGGCTTGTGATCAGTTTCAATACCTAGGCCAAAACAACTAGAAGAGGATTCTTTGTTAGAATAAAAACAAGTTGTTTCGTAAGAGAATACTAGTTTTTCGTCGATTATTTCTAATGAATCTTGTTTTCCAGTGACTTGAATATGAGCATGCTCCCTGTTTTTTTATGAAATCAGGATCTCCATCGTAGATATCAGTAGGTGCATCATCATATATTTCTCTGTTGAAAACATCTCAGAGTTTACTGAGAGTGTCATGAAGCTCTTCTTTAGGCTCGGGTTTCACTTCTTCGAGTTTGGAATCATTGTTGTTTTTACTAAAAGAGAAACTCACAATGTTAGGTTCAATATCACAATTGAAAGGGGGATAACTCTCGCATGTGATTTCCAAATTAGAAGAAATTTGGATATCTTCAAATTTTTCTTCGTTGTTCTCCATTCGATCGGTTGACGTCTGATATCGATCGAATGAGACATTTTCTTCATTCGTTTGAGTTTCTGATGTGTTTGATATGTTGCATTTTAGGCCCTTTTTCATAGTTCTTTTACATTCATTT
>OVAP01004569.1:3279-14359 GCA_900406295.1 Aurinia saxatilis | reverse complement strand
TGCTTGTTTAATTTGATTTCTTAAACCATTTAAGCTTGTTTTAGTGTTTTTGCTTGCTCTTTATTTTTAGTCTTTTTCATTGTTTGTTAGTTCCTTTAGTTAATTCACGTTTTAAGTTTGAATCTGAAAACCAAACAATTTGATTGCTTTAGATTAATATGAATTTGATGTACTTATCGCGTTAATCGTTCTCTCAAGTGGATTGACCCTCAAACTATACTACGACTACTCAAGTGAGTTGTGGTTAGCGAAAGGTTTTGAACGCTACACACAAAAAATCATTGTTCAAAGCTGACGGTGGATTTTGACGGAAAGATTGATGCGATGTACACTGATTTGAACGACAAGTTTGAAGCTCTCAGGACTCATGTCAAGAAGCTTGATATTCAAGTAGCTCAAACTGCAAAATCAGTGAGGAGACAAGAAGGATTTCTTCCAGGGAAGACTGAATCAAATCCTAAGAAATACGTGAATATGGTTGGCCTAGCAAGCAGAGAAAAGATGTAATCAGTTCTTGGCAGGAGTATGACCCAAGAGGAGCTCTATTTGGTTGAAGATTATGAGAAAAACGTGATTTTGAATACTGCAGTAGATAGTGTCGTTCGACACCATGGTGGGTGTCGTTCAACACTTCAGAGTGTCAACGCTCACGACGGACCTGTGTCGAGAGGAGAAGAAGAGAATAACTCGTCATGCGATGGTGTCAAATGACACCATCATGGTGTCGATCAACACCATTTGCGAGACAAACCTGTTTCAGACGCCAAAGATGCAGATGCAAACCCCAATGCCACTGCATCAACCAAGGATGATACACCATCAACCCCAGAGGCTCCACAGACCAAAAACCCAGCAACTGAACGTGTCTACAAGCCAAGAGTTCCCTACCCTAAGAAGTCTGAGAAGCAGATTGAGAAGGAAATTGAAGATAAACGTCAAGCCATATTGAGAAATGTGATCACTGAATCTCCATCTTATCGGTTCATCAAGAACTCACCAGCTATTAAGGGTTACATCAAGAAATTGAGCACAACTAATGTTAGCGATGAAGACGGTGTTCAAGCTACACTTAAGGAGATTAAGGCGATTAATGTTAACCTCATGCACATTGCTAAAGAAGCCAAAGCCGACCCTTCTCCACCAACCTTGAAGAAGCTTGACAAGATGGAGAGTCCCGGACGATTTGTCTTCGATTGCTTAATCAATGGTATGGAGATGAAGAATTCTTTATGTGATACTTGTGCTACTTGCAATGTTATGTCACAGGCAGTTTCGCAAAGACTTGGAATCTCATGCTTACAAATTCCAAAGACATCCATCATCTTAGCAGATTCTTCACCAACAACTGCTAAGGGTTTTGATTCCGACGTAATGGTTCGAATTGAAGATTATCTGGTACTGGCTTACTTCTATATCATGGACATGAACGAGGACATTCATAGGCCACTGATCCTTGGTTCGTCATTTCTTGCTACTGTTGGAGCAGTGATGGACTTCCCAAACAAATGTGTCTCCTTCTCAAAGATCAATCAAAAGACATTTTCTTCTTTTCATCAGGTCAAAGAAACCAGCTGCAGATCTGTTATACATGATGAATTGCAGAAACCAGTTCTTAAAACTGCTACAAAGGAAGTCCACAAGATCCTCAAAGAAAATTCTTCGATCAACAGACCAGCTAAAGCAAAGACCAAAAGGATCCCAAACTTTTATGCTACGATCAGCATCATCATTCCAATGGAATTAAGGGACAAGGACGTCGACACCATCAAAGAGAATCTGCAAAGTACAATGGCTCTTTTTCCCGATCTTTCGGTCTGGCACGTCAAAGGCGGTGTGCTAGCACCAAGGAGCAAATTTCAAAGGTTCACATTCGATCCACCTTAAGTCACCATCCAAAAAATAGTCAGGCTAATGACTAAAAATTAAGCGCTTGGTGGAAGGCAACTCACTTGTGAGTTTTCTATTACTTATCTTATTATTTTAATTTTCTGGAGTTTTTTGAATTTTAAAAATAATTACGCTTTTCAAAAAATTATAATTTTAATTTTATAAACTCAGTTAGTTTTTTCTACTACTATATATATATATATATATTTATTACGGATTTTTCAAAGAAAAAAAAAGATTTTGTGGCCAATGGGAAAAAGGGTCGATCGACACTGATGCTGTGTCGACCATCTGGGTTGACACTTATCGCGAGACAACTCGAGTAAAGTCCTGGTGTCGATCGACACCCTCTTGAGTGTCGATCGACACCCTTGCGAAATCTGGTAAGTGGTTTCGAATTTTGACTCATTTCGATTAATATTTTCATTCTTTTCTCGCCTCGAGATTTTTACACACTAGAATAGTGTTGTTTAAGTCTGTGGGAGGGAAATACTGATGTATTTGTCTTTGTCTTGATTTGTGGTCCAAAATTTTGGAAAAAAATCGTTTTATTGACTCAAAATTGTCGAACTATGATCTTTTGCTTTGATTTATTGCATTAACTTTGTCTTCTTAGTGATCATATTTGCAGAAGTAATTTCAGACCAGACTAATGAAAAATACAAATGGCAGTTAGTAGTACAAAGACACCCATGTCTTGTTATGAGGACCCGAATGGTTGGAGCTTATCGCACCTATTCAATGTGATCAATGCTCTAGGATTTAATTCTTCCATTCATGCTTGCCAGATTCAACAAGTAAGGAGAAAACATTTGCTACTCTCCCTTTCAAAAAAGTGACTTCATAATACAGTTACAATACAATTAAGTGAAATACTAGAGTCGCCTAGGGAATGACCTTTCCGATGATGGCACTTGTATTCTAGAGAAACATAAAACTTGAAGGTAGGCTAGAGAATAACCTATCGATGATCCAGAACCAAACTATAAACTATATATTATTAGTGCTACTCAAGTCTGGGGGAGAGTAGTGAATATTTATGTTCAAGTGTGGGTTTGGCACGCATTGTATGGGAAAGGAGTCTAGAAGTTTTGAAAGCATTGGGATCAAAAGAAGAGACAAGCGTGGAAAATGGCATCAACTTCATAACTAGGTTGTGGGTTTATTTGGAATGCTAAGGAAGTCTAAGGAGAAGTACATGGTGGTCTTGTTTGGATAAGTTTTGTAGATTGTGGCTTACGAGATGACTATGTGATTCATGGCTTAAAGGGAAGGTGAGTTCATTTGTTTTCAAACTTCTTCCACAGCTTTGTTCTAAGTTTGCATGAGGGAAAGCAAATGCTAAGTATGGGGATTTGATATATCGTGGATTTTATGGTTTTTAGCCACGATATAAAGTGTTTTATCGAGTCTTTTAGGTGTTTTCTAGTCTTTATTAGTATTTACAGGTTAAAGCACACATTTGGTTATTTTGGAGCATTCTAGAGTGTTCTGGATCTTTTGGAGGCAAACTGGCAAAATGATGATGCAGAACCAGTCTGAAGGGCTTCAAAAATCATATCCAATGGAGGTCTTCCCGTTGGAGTTTTGATATCATATTTTTACACAAGATATAAAATTGATTTAGCTTCACTTTGGTATTGGTTTTAACTCATTCTAATTCATGGTTGAAGAGTTATGACCGTTTTAGTGAAGATATGTTGTTCTGGCGAGCAAACAGAGTAGGCCGAGAATGGGCTTGGTGTCGAATGCCACCCCTTAACAAACAGCAAAGGAAACTTTCCTTTTATTGCATAAACCACCCCAGAACTTATGGAAAGTCCCCAGAAAACCCAAAACGTGTTTTGGCTGTATAAATATTTGTTTTTAGGTTTAGTTTTCACATATCTTAAATTCTATTAAGACTCAAGCAAGAAGATTGTTCCAAAGCTTTTAGGGAGGAGATTCTACTCATAGAGAAGATATCTTAAACCCTCTTTATTTATTTATTGGAATTCTCTTTTCATGCATTCTTCTTTAATCATGTTGACTGTTTCAATTAATATGTGTGAGTAGTTTGCTTGTTAGGCTTAGGATAATTCTAGGGTTTATTATGGATTAATAGTTTAGGATAATTGGTAGAGGAATCATATGTAGTTCTTCATCTAAAATTGTGTTTAATGCTTGTTCTAGCTTGATCACCTAGAAACTTGATTATAGGTTAATTAATTGATGCAACAACATAATTAATTGCTGGAATTATTTTAGATGAGCAAAATACCTATGTGGAAAAAATTTTGGTTTAGGGATTTTGTGAACTTATTCAACTTAGGATTAATGCTTGTTTTTATTCATAGAGTTGGCAAAGAAATTTGGGATTCTAGGATTTGGACATAGATAATCTTCGCAACGACAGTTGGTTGATTTTACATTAGTGATTCATGTTTTAGGACAAATCTTAATCATCCTCTAATTAATATTTTATCTATGAATTTTAGATTTCCCAAAGAATTATCCATGACCTAGCTTTTGTTTTATTGAGTTCAAAATCTTTTCCAACAGCTTTAATTAATAGTTATTCGTTAGTCATATTTATTTAATCTGCTTAGTGAAATTTTAATACTTAAATTTATAGGCAACTTAAAGTCTCCTGTGAATTCGATGCCTAAATACTAAATCTAATTAATTGTGCTCTTGCAGTTTGCTCTTAAGGTAAATTTGAGCATATCAACGGTGCATGAGGTGGTGGTGGGAGCGGAGCCTGCTCTCCAACTGGTGAAGCAACTAAATTGGGTGGTTCCCCAACAACTGGAATCACCGGTGGTTGTTGCGCCATGAATTCCTTGAGTGAATCCATCACAACTGCTCTCAATGCTGCAACATCACAACTGGTGGCACTGGTGTTGGGGCATTATTCTGGATGCTTTCCACAATGTTCGATGCGGTCTCTCCATATCTTGGTTCGCCATGACTCTCACGTCCACGAGTATCACCACAAGCCATCTGCGTCGATAACAAGCAAATCAGAACCAACCTAGAAGTAACATAACCTAACAACCTACTAGCTCGAATAAAAAATCATCGGTGCCATTTTTATAAATTTTAGAAATACTCTTCCCCAAAATACTTTTGCAACCTTTAAAACCATTTCAAACCTTTCGTATACATAACATGCCTTCCATATTAGAACTGGCTTGGCTAACCTAGGCTCTGATACCAAATTGTAACACCCGTCCCGCTTTCATAGCCGAGACGCCGAGTTACAAAAAAACGAATAACGTAAATAACACATTCTAAAATCCGACATCTTTATTACTCAAATCAAACCAATCAAAAACCGTCTCATGTAAACAACTTAACCATAAAATCAAACTTAAACCAATATCTTAAAGAAATCCACTTTTAATCCAAAAATAAACCCGAATAACGATGAACAATAATCAAATAACCCAACCCGAAAAACCAGCACACCGACGACTTCAACTCGAGCTTCTACTCCTCACCAGAAAGGGGAAAAAGGGGTGAGTAACGAATCACTCAGGGAGGATGATCATGTATGCCCACATGACCTCCAACACTTACCAGACAACCTGCAACATCAACACTAAGCCAAGCAACAATCAACCTAACTTCTAACGATCATCCTTAAACAATTAACCATTTCGTTTCATTAACCTTTAAACATAAACCATTTTTATTCTTTAAACAACCTTTCACATTCTAGTCCTTTTACTCTTTAAACTCTTATTCCTTTATTCAAGGCAACAACCAGCCCGTTTTAACGATTTTGGGTCTCTTTTGTTCTGAAGCTAGCCCGCTACAGCATGCCAGACTGTGACCGGGTTACGTACGGCACCGTCCCCAACCCCACAAACAAAAACTCTGCAACGGGCTTACGTACGACATCGTTCCAAGACCCACATCTACTTTACAATCTCAAACAAAATTACCACTACCAGTTCTCATCATACAAAACTATCTAACACCATGCCATCAATTCAAACAACAATCATAATCAACCTCATAGAGTAAAAAACAATCATCAATCATGCACCATTACTAAACCGCATTAATGAATACAAACTGAAAAGTAAATGACGACGGTCCACAAATCCCACCCTCACCTTAGCCTCAAAGTCGTGAAGAAACGTTGAACTTGAAAGTTGGAAGAAATGGTCACAGACAATCGAAAAATACGATGGAAAAGAGTTACTAAAAATAGACTTCCCAAAATAGCACTTCCTAAATTGGGAAACTTTCCTTTTCAGGCAACCTTCCACATAAAACAACTTTCCTAAATGAGAAACTTTCCAAAAATAGAAATTAGGGTTTCTGGATTAAGATTCTCGGGTTAGGGTTTACAGATCTAGATTCACTTCACCAATTTGAGTAATTTCCATTTTGAGCAAAGATAAAATTTAATGTTTAATTGTCAGATACGGCCAGAATGCATATGTCAGAAAGAAACTATCATAACTTTCGGACCGTACCTTGAATTTCATATCCGAAACTTGTTCTAGAAATTAGAGACAAAGATTTTTCCAATGGTAAGTGCACGCCCTCTGATTGAATCGGAGTAGCCGGAGAAGATGATGGCTAGAATCTGCCTTCCTTCAACTCCTCCTCCAACCCACTCCTCTCTCCTTCAAGGTGCTTGTAGTGACTCCAAAGCTACTGTGATTGCTTGAGATGACAGTCAAGAAACAATTTAGGCAGAGCTTTGCTATAGGAAGAAAATTTCTGTCTCTCTCTCTCTCTCTCTCTCTCTCTCTCTCTCTCTCTCTCTCTCTCTCTCTCCCTCCCTCCCTCTCTCTCATGATGTCGTTTATATAGTGGTGAGGGAACTAGGGTTAGGAAATCAACATAATGGGTTTGGAAATCAACATAATGGGTTGTTACACTTTTAAACAGTAAAAATTGTATGGAAACATTAATAGTGAAAGCAGATTGATCCACTCTACACGTTGACACAACATTTTTCCGCTCTCGTATTCACAATCTAAATCACTCTATTCTAAAAATTCACATTCCACCATCTAAATGTGCATTTGATGTTTATGGTACATCCCAAGAGATGTTCTAGTTTTGGTTTGTGAGCCTTGCTATTGTAGATAGCTTATCAGTGATTTGATTGGCTTCTCTGGACACCAAAAGGAATTTGAAGCCTTGAGACATGTTTGCTAAATTTGAGATGTATGCTAAGTATGTTACTAGCTTTATGTGTCTTCGTGATAAGTTCTTCATACACAGTTTGAGAGTCACCGTATAAACTAACATGTTTATATCCCAATTCCCAAAAATGTTGGATGGCATGTCTTACTGCATATGCTTCTGCGTCTTATGTATGCTTTTGATTGAATCAATACAATCACCCCAAAATTCGATTAACACCATAAAAATTCTCCTTCTTATTTATATTGTATATGTTTTGACTTTTAAGTCTTGCTAATTTTTTGGGTATGCATCCAAAATCAAAATCAAAATGCATATACATAAAAAGAGACAAAACCCCAAACTATCGAAGACGCAACAAAAGTAAAATCTTTTTAGCTAAAAACAAGAGCTTATATGCAGTTTCGTAAGGATCGTATATCACGTGGGATCAGCGAATAGAACGGGGCAGTTGTGGATCCTGCTTCCCTGATAGTTAACGAGAGTTGTAATGGATCCTACTTCCACGATAGTAAGCGAGAGTTCACTGAATCTTGCAGCAAGTCTCGTTAACTATCGTGGAAGCATGATCATGTGCAAGTCTTGTTAACTACCGTGGAAGCAGGATCCACAACTGTCCAGTTCCATTAGTTTATCCCGCGGGATGTAAACGGTAATTGTGGATCATGCTTCCACGATAGTTAACGAGATAATAATACATTTAAAAGCATTTATATTTTCATTTTAATCACTAAATTCCCCTCCATTCAAGCCATGTTTCATGTTTGGAAAAATTTAACATTTCAATTTTCTTCCTTTATTAGTTTTCGTTATTCATCGATCTGTTCAATTCTTTAAGTTTTTTTTTAAAGAGAATTCCCTCTCATTTTTGTGTGTGTTTTAGGTTTATCTTTGAAGAGATTTAAGAAAATGCCGTCTCGTTTCTGGATCCAACCAATCAATGGAAAAGGTGTAGCGGAGGAGCCATCACGGAAGAAATGAGACCAGCGCCAAAAACTCAACTGATGCGATTTTTGGAGTGTCGATTCACTATTAAAAACTTATGCAGTGGAGGAAGTTCGTTGAGAGGTAATTCTGAAGAATTTGATCCGAACTCGGTTTGTTTGGAGAATATGGTTCAACACTACATGGAGAATCCTGATTCTAAGAATCAATCAAATTGTATTGTTGGCAACTATCGTTTACATTTGATAATAATACATTCAAAAGAATGCGATAGTTGCAAGCAATATACTTTGATTGATTCTCAGCATCCGGATTATACATGTAATTGCGAACCATAATCTCCAAACAAATCGAGCTAGGATCAAATTCGTCAGAATTACCTATCGACGAACCTCCTCCACCGGATAAGTTTTCATAGTGAATTGACGCTCCAAAAATCGCATCAGTCGAGTTTTTGGCGCTTGTCTCATTTCTTCCGTATATAATGGCTCCTCGTCTACATCTTTCCCATTGATTGGTTGGATCCTGGAACGAGAAGACATTTCCTCAAATCTTTTCAAAGAAATTCCAAAAACACGAAAAAATGAGAGTGAAGTCTCTAGTTTAAATAAATCTTAAAGAATTAATCAGATTGATGAATAACAAAACTGAATAGAGGAAGAAAAATGAGATGTCAAATTTTTCAAACACAAAAACATGAAAGATGACCTGAATGGAGGGGAATTTAGTGAGTTAAATGATAATATAAATGCTTTTGATTATTATTATTATTATCAAATCTAAACGATAGATTTCGATAAGCATTTCTCTGAAAATAGGAAAGAGGCAAGTTAAGCAAAAATCTTAATCTAACTGAAAGAGGTTTACGCCAAGGTGATCCCTTATCACCCTTCCTTTCCATTCAGAGGCTGAGGCATTAGTTAATGTATTGATCCAGTCTGAGAGATTGGGTGGTTATCACGGTATTAACTTCAATGCTAATAGGTTGTCCATACATCATCTGCTTTTCTTTTTTTTGTGGTTGATAGCTTACTCTTGTGTAGAGCGTCTTTTGAGGATTGTAGTGAAGTTTTGCGTTGTCTTAAACTTTATGGTGATGCCTCTAGGCAGTTAATAAACCTATAAAAATCATCCATTGTTTTTTTTATCCAAGATCCGAGAGTCTACCAAGGCTACACTAAAGGAGGTACTAGGAATTCAGCAACAAGGCGGTAAGGGACCTATTTAGGTCTTCCTGAGTCTTTTACGGGGTCTAAACATAAATTACTTTAGTTCTCCATGAAAAATTAAGTTCAAGATTGAAAGGGTGGTTCTCAAAGTCTTTATCCAATATCGGAAAAGAGATTCTTTTAAAATCAATTGTGTTTGCATTACCATTTTATGCCATGTCGTGCTTTCGCCTTTCTCAAGATTTGTGTCAAATTAACTAGTGTGGCAGAATTTCTTGGGTGGCTTGGAAGAAACTTTTCCTTAATAAATCTCAAGGTAGCTTTGGTTTCCATGACATTGCTCGTTTTAACCAAGACTTACTTTGTAAGAAATCTTGGAGAACCGTCAATGAACTTGATACCTTGTTATCAAGGGTTTTGAGAAGTGGGTACTTTCAAGAAACCAAGGTGAAGTATGCTAGGTGAAGTATCATTTTTGTAAAGAGTTGTTGCATCATATGTTGCGGTCGATTGGCAATGAGTTCGATACGTTAGTCTACTCCACCAATTGGATTTTTGATTGCTCTCCACGACCACCATTAAGTTCGCAGCCGACACAAGATCTTCTTTTACGAGTTTCTGATCTCATTGATCATACCACATGCTCATGGAAAGTGGAAATCGTTCATCAATTGTTTGTTCCTCTTGGTGTTGCACTCATACTCAAATTATGTCTGCATTTCCATTTACAAGATGCGTATGTATAGGAGTTTACAAGAAGTGGACTTAAGTCATCCCAAAGTGGTTACAAACTTCTTTCCAATCCGCCAACATTGGACAAGCTCCTTCTATACCGCCAGTTGAACAAGCTAAGTTAACTAAGCTTTGGAAAGTTAAGACATCACTAAAGATACAAAATTTCCTTTGGAAGGCCATGGCAGGTGTATTAGATGTTGGGGAACGTCTTGCTTCTCGTGGTATTGGATTAGACCCTATTTTTCGAGCTTGTGGTCAAGCTAGCGAGTCCCTACCTTCTACTTTGCAATTTGATATTCTCCGTTTTTTGTGGGAAGCTGAGTCCTTAGACTCTATGCGAAATCCTTCTTGTACTTTTGAGATCTCATCAACCGAAGATGTTACAGCCATTCATGGACCTGATAAGCTTCGAACTTTGAGAAGCTTGCTGGCGGATGTTCTGGTGGTGTTAGCTCATTTCTCCGACTGGAAACTAGTGTATGCTCCTCCTCAAGCTAATCAGGTGGTGATTAAAATGGTGGTCAGTCTTACTTGAAACCACCATCATCAATCTTAAGTATCTCGAAGCGGTCCTACTTGGCTTGATGGTCAGTTAGCGGCGGACGCTCGCTCTTACTTGCTAACTGCTTTTTCTTTTAGCTTAACCATGGCTATTGTTATTTGTTTGGTGTTTTGTACGTTGCCCAACTAGTTTTTTGGTCCTTGATAAAGTTTTCATACTATTCACACTCCGTCGTAGTAGTTTTAACGTGACAAATTTTTATTTTTGTGGCAGATTCATGAAGTTATTATATCAGATTTTTTCCTAAGATAACATAAATTTAGCATAAAATATGTGATGGAAAAATTGATGAGTAAATGTAACTTAAATTTTACTCTACATCTCATATTAAAAATTGATGGGTAAAGAGAGATAGTGTAATTAATCATATTCATGTATTGATGTAAGATATTTTGAAACCTATGACTAAATTTTTATCGACACACAGAACAATCAAGAACAGTATATAAACTTTGTAAAGAAGGCAATGATATATGTTTTTTTATTGAGTTTTGAAAATCCTAGTCCAGTGAATTTATATCAATATGTAAATAACTTACCTCTCCTCTTCAATTTTCTGTTCATGATGCATATTTGTTCTTCGTCTCACAATATGCACATTTATCCTCTTCATGCTTGTCCCCCCCCCCCC
>OVAP01004568.1:0-14360 GCA_900406295.1 Aurinia saxatilis | reverse complement strand
ATTTCTAGTTATCATGTCAAAATCTCAAAGTAATTTTTATTAAATACATAACTTTTATCTTTAATATAGAGTTAATAAAAGTAATAATCACAAATTAACAGTTAAAAAATTAACTGGATTATTGAAACTTCTCTATTGTATTTTGAGTTTTACACAAAGTAAAATTAATATAAGGAAGGCATTCCTAATACATTTAAGTTTATTTCTTACAGGTAAAGCCTATACCAGATTACTTACAGAATGATCTCGCTGTCAAGATTAAATGCAAGGATGATTCGTGGTGTCCAAGAAAGGTGATAGCTCCAAAAATGTTTGAAATTTTTACATCATTCGTTTTGGTTGAAAGAGAAGACTATTCTGGGAGAGAAAGACAAGGATCGAGGCAAAAATGTTGAGGATGAGCAACCAACTAAAAAGAAGAAACTAGTCTAGTCTTAAAAGAAACATTAAACTAGTTTAAATCTTCTTTTACTTGTCTTGGGACTACATTTGAGTATTTGCTCCCTTTTTAAAAACAATTACTATATGAACAATGTTTTCAAGTTCATCTCGAAAAGTTATTATTAAAGAGTTTTCATTGGGCTTAGCCCATAATAGTAATCCAAATAGCAGATTGTTAGTTTTCTTTTCATAATCAATTAGGTCTTCCTAAATTTATTATTACTTAGACAATTTTTCTTTTTCTTTGTAGGTACAAACACATATTATGGACAATTTATAAAAGATTAGCAATGTGTTTTATGGATGTCCAATCTAAAATAAATATTAACGCGTGGATCCCCTCATCAACCCAACACTGGAGTAAAATCTATTAATTGTAGTTCCTAAAATCACAAGAATGTGTCTCGTAATCATGACTATTTTATTTAGAAAGCCTTTCCTATAAAAGCACAAGAAACGTTAAACAATCTTATAGAATAAAATTTAAGTAAGTCAATATATATTACGTTTACTACTTTACTCTCTCTCTCTATACGTAGTGCTCAACATGTGATATATAGTATGTATTATACGTACGTTTTGTATATATACCATCTGTATCGGAAACCAACCAGCCTTAATTTTATGAGCTGAGCTAAGACCCCTCTGCTAAAAAACAAATTTTAAGATCAAACCTATTAATTTGCTAAAAGCGAATATAAAATACCATTGATCACCATATTAAAAAATCAGTGGTTGCCATGGATTAAAGACACCCAGTACATGATTGAGTAGATGTAAATGTTTTAAAACAAATATTTTAATACCCAGAAAATCAAATATTTTATACTTAATATCCAAAAAAACAAATCTTCCGATAATCTCTTATGTTTTATAAAGCGTTTGGCCTACCACCTCGAGTGGCTAATAAACGTCTAGTGAAATTTTAAATCTT
Organism: Aurinia saxatilis; assembly: GCA_900406295.1. Classification (NCBI taxonomy): domain Eukaryota; kingdom Viridiplantae; phylum Streptophyta; class Magnoliopsida; order Brassicales; family Brassicaceae; genus Aurinia; species Aurinia saxatilis. Next base: position 12,985 of record OVAP01004568.1, on the reverse strand, counting down.
AGTTGAACCTATAAATAACTAAACAACAAAATTTATAGGCATATACGTAAATTTATACATGCTAAGATCACCTAAAAGGAAAATAACTAAAATTAAATTGCAATTATACTATAAAAAAATTACAATAACAATGTAGGTCCGATTCAATTTTATCGTACCAAAATAAATAAATAATAACAATGTAAATTAGATTTATTCATATAACAGAAAATTGATCGATAAATGACATAATCTAGTTCATATTAATTAGCTCATGTGAGTTCCAAATATATATAGATATTTGTTATTTGGAAAAAGAAAAAAAGAATGGATAGAAAAATTGAATACGTCTTATTGTTTTTCCACGAGAAAAATGTGTATGTACTAGTGGCAACCATGCATGTTTCTCTCTCTAGATTTAATATTTTTTTTAGTAGCTTCGATTCGTGAATAATGAACAACCATTATGGAAATAAGAAAAGAAACTCATCATATAATCCAAATGAAAACGTATACTATATAAAATATTTTTTAGAAATCAGAGTTAATTATTTCTAGTTATCATGTCAAAATCTCAAACTAATTTTTATTAAATACATAAATTTTTGTTTTATTTAGGAGAAATTTTGAAAACTACCACTTTCTAACTACCCATTTTTAAAACTACTATTTTTTCTATATTTTCAAAACTACCATATTTTATTAAAGCTATTTTTCATTATAAATGACAATTTTTTTTAGGGGTGGGACTTTATGACTTAGAGTTTAGTAGATTAAAGAGTTTATGATTGACTTAGGATTTCTAAATTTTATGGTTTAGGATTAAACTTTATAAAGTTAAAGTTTAACTTTTAATTTAAATATTTAATAATCCTAGAAAACAAATTTCTGGTAATCTCTAATTTTTTGTAAATCGTTAGATCCACCACCTCGAATGGCTGATAAACGCCTAGAGAAACTTTGAAACTATACATAATTGACCAATATTTTTATTGATTGATCAATGACACAATCTAATATTTATTAATGAGTTCATGTAATTTCCAAATATATATGGATAATTTTTTGTTGAAAAGGAGGAAATAGTTTGGATTGGAAAAGGGAATATATCTTATTGTGTTCCCATGAGAAAAAGAACATTAAAAAGTGGAAACCATGCATGTTACTTTCTTAAAATTTAATAACAGAATCTCCATCTTTCTTCCTTCACGTACTTTGCAAATTATAATTCAATGGATTCATTCCATTTATTCTCAATATTTTTTAATACTAAATTTAACTGGTGAATGAACTACAGTTATAGCCGAAAAAACAAAATGATCATACAATCCATTATAAAACGTATATTGAAAATATTTGAGTGTAGCGGTGCAACAACAAGTAACAGTGGAACAAGGAAGTAAGCTGAAAACTGGTGGTTGCGATTAAACATGAGTAGTTGATGTGGACCTCGTTGAAGAAGAGGAGGAAAGAAGATTGTGGATCAATTATCAAGATAAAGATATTGTGATTTAATAAAAGGAAGAAACCATATCTCAAGGACGAAGTTCACAATTGGTGAGGCTTAGCCGTTTTGTGATAAAAAATAAAAAAACTTGATTGCATGTTGCATCAAGGTTTAGGGTTCCTCGGTTGTGAGAATCGTGTGTAATACACTTTAGTTGTGTGTAAGCTAAAGGTGTTTTTCTTTAGAGTATTGGTGTATCCTGAATTTTGTTATTTTATGCCGGGATTCATAGTTTTTTATCGAGTATTTTTAGTGTTTTTGAGTCATTTACAAGGGACAACTCATTTTGGAAGTTTTTTGTGCATAGTGGAGCTTTCAGAATAAAAAGATGCAAATTGGAATGAAAAACGAAGAATAGAAGAAATTTGCGCCAAGTGTTGATCGACACTACCTAAGTCGACCGACACCCATGCAAGGACAACCGTCACAAATAAAGTATCAATCGTCAGACGTCCAAGCGTCGATCGACACCACCTTAATTAATCGATATCCAATGGGATTTTAGTAAAGACGGAGATTTTCGTTGCAAATTTAGTCCTTTAATTTTATTAGATTACCTTTTTAAAACAAATATTTTAATACCCTGAATTTGAATATTTTATTATTCTTTATTTAATCTCTGATTTCTTATAAATCTCTAAACCCACCACTTCGAATTATTGATAAACGTCTAGCTAAGAAAGATTATATATATGATTGACCAACAATTTTTATAGACATATATACATTTATGTATATATGCTAAGATCACCAAAGGAGAAAAACTAAAATTAAATTGCAATTATACAAAATTTTGCATAGGAACAATGTAGAATCGATTCAATTTTGTCATTCCAAAATAAAAGAAAAATAATGTAAATTTGATTAATTCATTTAACAAACACATGGATGATCAATGACATAATCTGGTTCATATTAATTACCTCATGTGTTCTCATGTGTGTATGGACAAGTGGCAATCATGCATATTTTTCTTTAAATTTAAACAAAATCTTTGTTTCTTTCTTTGCAAATTGCAATTCAATGGATTTATTTCATTTACTGCCAATATTGTTTTTTCTATATTTAATTTGTGAATCAACTACACTTGTAATTGTTATGCTTTTAATCCCTTTTCAATAGTTATTATTCATTACATTATATTATATATATTTGGTTATTCAAACCGGAGTACAATATTATGTAAGTAAAATTCATATATTTGCATATAATAAATATATTAAACAATATAATTAATGTTAAATTTTATAATTCTCTTAAATTATTATTATATATATATAATATTACTATATGGAAAGATATTTAATGAATAAATATCTATATTTTTGAATTATTGAGACAAATGATTTATTATTTGTATTCATATCAGTTAAGGTTATATTCATGTTTTATTCAGTTTTATTAAATAATTTGAAATCTATTGTTAATATATTTTTAACTCAATTTTTAAAAAGTTAAAAACTTTGGTATTGTTTGTTTAAAATATAGTGTTTGTCACACATTATAATGAAAAAAATATGGTTTGGTTTATAGATATTATAACAAATTAATCGGTTTAGTGATTGACATATGAAAATTTTCCATTGATTTTACGATATAGTGCTTCTAAGATTAGACATATGCTCTATATATCTAGATCCTCGGAGATGTTGTCGAGAATATGATAAGTTTTTTATATAATACAAAATAAGAAGAAGACTTACAGACAAGAGATAATTTTATGACTCATAAATAGATCATGGTTTATCAATACAACAAATATAATCTGACCATATATGGATTTCCTTTTTGAGAAAATTTAATAAAAAGGGTTCTTTTTCCCCCTTCTTTCTACTACTACGTCTTTTATACATAAGTATGCACAATTAGGTTTATTAATAATGAAAATTCAATTATGCCCTTAAAATAATGGGAAAAATACCAAAAACAGAACGAAATTTTCGGTTTAAGCAAAAAAAACTCCAACTTAATAATGAATAAAAAAAATCTTCAACTTTAACCTAATAGTCAAATAAATCATCAACTTTTGTTGACTAAGCCGTTTTAGTCCCACCGTTTGTCAATACTAACAACACTGTTAACTCCATTAAACATTGTTTAAAATTGAACGACGTCTTTTTCTTTAACAAATAAAAGCTCCATTATTAACCAAAATCTCCAATTTTGTGTCCAACCCTAATTTTATTAATATCCTTCATTGGACTGCTCAACGAAATATCCAATCTCTGATGGTGTCTTGTTTTTCTGGGTTCTTTGATTTTTTTCTTTCGTCTTCTCAATGATGTATAAATTAGGGACTGAAGTCGAGTATTCTACTTGATTACTGGTATGTTCTTATGTTGGAGGTTTGTAATGAACCTGAGTGTTTTGGAAGTTTATTAAGAAGAAACTTGTTATTAGATGCTTTTCTTTCAGATTTGTGTATCACGTTCATTGTGGACAATAATCCACCGGAAAAAATATCGTTGAAGAAGGACGGTTCATAGGAAAATCATCAAGAGCAAGATCATGATGAGAAGAAGATGATGTCACATTAGGAGAAATTATGACGTGTACGCTAGAATGCTTGTTCTTGTTGTGCATTGAGCCAATGTTGGGGACGTTACGTAGGGCACCACGACATGTAGCTAGTGACGTGGTTTAGACAAGATGTAGTTGTTGTAGTAACATAATTTGGTGAAGCTTCTGGTTCATTCTCATTCTTGTTTATTCTTTTTATTTGTTACGTTATTGAGGTGTGATTCTTAATTTTGCAGACTTTTACAATGATCTTAGGCTTAATGTCTGAGAATAGTATTATGATAACTAATTTACTATTGTATATAAAGAGTAAGTAACAAATTTTTGAACACTAATTTTTTTTTGTTTTTTCTTCTTAATTTGAACGATATATTGATGCCATTTAGACTATATTCGTACGTTGAAAATTGAAAGATTAATATCCAATACAGTACTTAAAATCAAAACTAATAAAAAATTTAAAAGACAAGAACATTAGTATGAACCCATGGAACTCCATGTGATCCTAGTGTCAAACTCCTCCATGTAATTGTGTTTGTGAAATTCCCTTTTATGATAGTCCGTCCTAAATCATAGATAGCAAAAAAATATTTAATAAACCGCCTAACGTAAAATAAAGAAGCTAAAGCAATACTTATTATTTTCTAACCTGATCTTTCTTTGGTCGATCCCTTGGTCGTTTTGCGTCACTCTCAACACTCGGATTTGAACAAGTCACTTTATTATGCCCTTCTCCCTTACAGTTTGAACATTTCATGATACGCCGATCATGTGTTAACTTGGTCTTGTTAGAAGAAGAGGCAGATTCATTTTGTCCTTTAAGCCTATCATGATTATTTGGCCTACCACACTTGCTTAATCTGTATGGTGGTGGTAAAACAGCGAGCCTATTTAATATCGGCCATAACTTCATACCTTGCACATGTTGAATACCACGTTCATATGTTTGCTGCCACTTTCGAATTGTGTAAAACTCCGACACATAATCATCCACCTTTAACTTTTTTGCCGTGATAACACATGTGGCATGAATACATGGTATACCAACCAATTGCCACCTTCCGTAATCACAAATTTCAAATCCATATCGACACGATAAGAACAACCATGATAATTTATCTCATGCAGATTTCCCCTGGCCATGTGTCTAATGCAGTCCTTAGACTTATCTTTAGCCGATTCAATTTCAGCATGTGCTCTTTTTGTGAATTTTGTCTTCAACCTATTTGCAATAATAGACCTCTTCTCATTACACACCATGCATTGCCTCCTGATAGTCTGTAACATGTCTAGTAATGGTTTTCTCCTTGCCTCACGAATGGTTCTATTAAAAGACTCACTCATATTACTTAAGTTATCGTTGCAGCATGAGCCTATCTTAAAGAATACCCGAGACCATGAACTAGGGTTAGTGCTTTGTAGTGAATTGTACACACATGTACTGTATTTCCTCAATGCTTCCAAATTATCTAAAAAATCACCTTTGGTGTAACTACGAGTTATTTTCCAAAATAGACGTTCTAGTTGTGGGTCTTTGTTGTCTTTCTTCCAGTTTGCCAGCATGTGTCTAGCACACATACGATGTTCAGCATGTGGAAGATCATTATGAACAGAATTCACCAAACCCTGCAAACTAAAATATCAGACCTAAGCATTTTATTTTAAAATTAGTATATCAAATAATCGTTTCTAATATGGAATTATATACATAAAATAATGACATATAAGAATGGTGTAAACAAGAAGAAAACATGATGGGCCTTCTCCATTAATAATTTTAGTGTCAAGTTCTATTTCCTCTTTTGGTAATGTGTTAAATAAAGACCTTTAAAAATATCTGCTAAAAACTTTAAATAATCATCTATCAGCCATAACCAATTTTAGCATTAGTTACTCACAAAATATATTAAACACGTCAATAAAGATGAAAATAGGTTAATCACATGTGATACTAATCTTTTGCTTATCAGATATGATTGTTATGTTACTTCCATCTCCAAGTCTCATTAAGGAAAGTGTACAATTCCCTATGATACGCCTCTTCTTCATCGTCGGATGACAAATAATCTGGTATAGTATCATCGTTCCATATATCATCTGCACTATCTGCATCACTCTCATCCAAATCATTTCTCTCAACATCTCCAAAGTGCTCTGATAAATAAGAATGGTGTAAACAAGAAGAAAACATGATGGGCCTTCTCCATTAATAATTTTAGTGTCTAGTTCCATTTCCTCTTTTGGTAATGTGTTAAATAAAGACCTTTAAAAACATCTGCTAAAAACTTTAAATAATCATCTATCAGCCATAACCAATTTTAGCATTAGTTACTCAAAATATATTAAACACGTCAATAAAGATGAAAATAGGTTAATCACATGTGATACTAATCTTTTGCTTATCAGATATGATTGTTATGTTACTTCCATCTCCAAGTCTCATTAAGGAAAGTGTACAATTTCCTACGCTACGCCTTTCTTCATCGTCGGATGACAAATAATCTGGTATAGTATCAACGTTCCATATATCATCTGCACTATCTGCATCACTCTCATCCAAATCATTTCTCCCAACATCTCCAAACTGCTCTGATAAATAAGAATGGTGTAAACAAGAAGAAAACATGATGGGCCTTCTCCATTAATAATTTTAGTGTCTAGTTCCATTTCCTCTTTTGGTAATGTGTTAAATAAAGACCTTTAAAAACATCTGCTAAAAACTTTAAATAATCATCTATCAGCCATAACCAATTTTAGCATTAGTTACTCACAAAATATATTAAACACGTCAATAAAAATGAAAATAGGTTAATCACATGTGATACTAATCTTTTGCTTATCAGATATGATTGTTATGTTACTTCCATCTCCAAGTCTCAAATCATTAAGGAAAGTGTACAATTTCCTACGCTACGCCTCTTCTTCATCGTCGGATGACAAATAATCTGGTATAGTATCATCGTTCCATATATCATCTGCACTATCTGCATCATTCTCATCCAAATCATTTCTCCCAACATCTCCAAAGCGCTATGATAAATCTTTATAAACTTCTTCTTCAACATCTAAACTATTGTCTTCATTCTCGTGAATTAACGTCCCCAGCATCACCAACAACAACCTCACAGTCATCTCCACATACAGTCTCACACTCATCTCCATTATTCAACAAGGTTCCATCCTTCTCCGCAGTAGAACGTTTCCGTTTTTGAGGCTGTTTTTTCTTTCCCGTCATCTCTTCTGTATAGAATGATTAAAAAAAAAACTTGATGAAGCTTCATAAACATCGTTGGCATATGTAAAGTAAACAAAGTGAATCTTAACTACAAATTCCACGTATTCTGTTATTGATAAAAAAAAATTTGGCACCAAAAACAACTCCACATATTCTTTACATATGTATGTATGGGAATCCAACGAGAAAAGTCAAACATGATTGCTTCCAGGTATTCAGTTTTTAATATATACTTTTGATACATCGAAGAATGCTCCCCATATTCCATACACATGGATTGGGATCTAACGAGAAAAGTCAAACCAAATTATGAAAACAAAAAAAGATTTATTAAAATTAAGAAATAGCTTAAGTATTCATCGTCATGTGCTCGATACTGCTTACATATATAGAATTTTTATACACTCGATGAAACCTAATTCAATAAATCTACAAAATTTAAGTAATTCATCCATGAAATCTAACCCTAATGTAGTTTCATGAGACCAAAATCTGGAACAATGAATCAAGTAAAATTATGAAACCTTTAGTAGAAGACAAAGGTGCATAAGCGAGCCACACGAAACGAAGATGCCATCAAGAGATGAAAGGTTTCGACTGCCGGTGAAGGTGATGATACTCAAGATAAAATTGGGGATTTTGGTTAATAATGGAGATTTTGTTTGTTTAAGCAAAAGATGTGTTTACTTTTAAACAGTGATTAACGGGTTAACAGTGCTGTTAGCATGGACTAACGGTGTGACTAAAACGGCTTAGTCAACAAAAGTTGGGATTTATTTGACTATTAGGTTAAAATTGAAGATTTTTTTTGATTCATTATTAAGTTGAAGTTTTTTTTTGGCTTAAACCAAAAAAGTTCATTCTTTTTTTGGCATTTTTCCCTTAAAATAATATGAAACCATTTATTTTCCTATAATAATATGTAAATGAGTTAATATATGTAATTGTTTTTTTAATATAAAATAATATGAAAATTGTTTAAAAGAGGTTTTTTCATAAATGGGTTAAAAATATGTAATTGATTTGTAAATAAGTTTAATGCTTAATTATGTATTTTGGGGAAAACAATTTAAAATATGTGTTTATGGGTTATAATATTTAATATGGACAATTAGGTTTTTAAATAATGTAAATCTAACAAAATTCTTTAAAAATGGGGTTCTTGTTTTAAATATACCCATATTTCATCCAATTAAAAAACTGACCCCTTTCATTCTCACTCCTCAATTTAACCACATTACTCATATCTATCCCTCTAACCACCAAATATTCACCAAAATGTCATTATCTTTTAATTTTTTAAATTATTTTTGGAAAAAACAAATACCCTTATACCTTCATCACCTTCACTTAATTACAAAAATGCCATTCTCTTCAATTTTTCAACCACCATTACCAAACTCAATTGAAGCTTTTATGTCTCTATCCACCCAAAATTGAAGCATTAATGTGCATCTCCACCATAAAACAACCACTCATTCACAATCTCAAACATAGTTTCATTCCAAAACCTCCATAAAATTGATTTATAAATTTTCCGGCGAATAGATAAAATTTTTCCGACGAACTGGGTGACATACTTGGCGGTATACTCAACAAATCTGAGCCTCGTCGGAATTTACAACCAACAAAGCTTGTAACGCGATTTGGTGAGTTTTCTTTCGATTTTTGTTGATTTTTACGACAGCAAACTTCATTTGCAGTCTGCGTGTGCACGTGGGGTACACAATTGCAATTGCAAATTTTGTTAGTAGACTACATGTGAAGTCTGTCACGTTTCTTTCGAAAAGAAAAAAAGCTTGTGCAGACTTCAAACATAATCTACTAAAAAAAGGTCATTTTCGCAATTGACCCACTCAAGAACTTGTGCAGACTGCAACTGAAGTCTGCTCCCTCTGGAGTCAAAGGTCAGTTTTGCAATTGACCGATTCATTTTTGGGTTAGTTTTGGAGTTGTATTTTTTTTAAAAGTTTAACCGAGAAGTAAAATAATATTAAAATATTTTAGACTTCATATGCAGTCTGTAGCCTAAACAATTCAAAAAATATACAAATGCAAAATTAACCCCATGAAGACTTCATATGCAGTCTCCGGCGTCTCAGACTGCGCACGAAGTCTACCAGGAAAAGTCAAACTTGGTCAATTGCAAATCTAACCCCTTTGAAGTCTACCAAGTTCTTGTAGACTTCACAGTTTTCACGTAGACTGCGAATGAAGTCTATATGAAGTGTTTATATTTCATTTTCAGTATCCAGATTTTTCTCCAATTACAAAAGTAACCCCTTGTTTAAGCAGACTTTATTTGAAGTCTACAAAAACCTGGTATACTTCAGTTGTAGTCTGTAGAAATTCCCGTAATTGCAAAAATAACATACGCTTACAGATTACATACGTAGTCTACATTTGCAGGCTGCAGGTGTAGTCTACCATATGCAGACTGTATATGAAGTCTGAAACTTAAAACGCATTTATATCATATTATATAATAACTTTTTTAATCTTATATTTCATTAACCTTCTTTACATATAAAGCCAGGTTGTATAGGAATTTGACATGTTAATTGGTTGTATTCAAATTTTAATCAATTTTTTGGTGTTTTGAGTAAATTAGCTAATACATGCAGCCATCATATGTAGTCTACTGCAACAGACTACACATGAAGTCTGAATCATAAAAACGGAATTTATATCATATGTATAATTAGTTATTTATATTTATATATATTTTTAACATCCTATAAATATTAAACCTCCTTGTGTATGAGTTTCATATGATAATTCGATATATTCTGGCTTTAATTGAATTGTTTTGATTTTTAGTTAACTAAATAGACATTAGACTGCATATGTAGTATGTTTGCTGCCTGTAGACTACATGTGTAGTCTGTACCTTTAAAACGCATTTAGATCATTTGTATGATAAGTTTTTTATATATATATGAACCTTCTTTGCATACCAAAAATGCTTGTGTATGGTTTTTACATGTTCATTCGCAATATTCTATTTTTAATAAATTTTCTTCTCTTTTGAGTTAATTAGCTTACAATTAGTACTCTAATGTTGTATTTTTGTTGTTTTAACTGCAAAGAATGGTTCACTTACCGGTTGTTTTCGGGGAATGGGACATGAGAGACATTCTTGGCATTTTAAGTTAGATAAGATGAAAGGAGGGAGAATGTTCTTCTTGGAAGATGGTTGCACATATGGTGAGCTATATATATATTACCTTTCTTAATCTGTTAATCTTTCTCATGTATGAATCTTGCATATTGATTTGCTATATTCGACAATTGTTAATCTAATTGGATATATGAGATAACAGGCATTTTGAGGTTGATAATTCCAAAGAGAGAAATTTACGCCTTGAGAAATGATTGTTCACATGGAAAAGGTTGTTGAAATGGCACAATAAGATTACAGCTTGGACTACCAAACTGAAATTCTGGAGCTATCTTATTCATTTTGAATAACTGGATATACCGAGTTTTGGTGAGAGACAAAAGCTCATGTTTGCACAATACTACGACATAATGAATTCACATATTCTTTTGGTTGCAAATGCACACTATTTACATTTTTTTTTTCTTTTGGTTGAAAATGCACACAGGGTGAATCGTAAACATTTATGTACATACAAAACCTGTAATTATTACATATATGTAGCAGAAACAAAAATTCAGTACAAAGAGACCGCACCACTATAAAAACTGTTCCAAACGAATCATTTTTACAAACATTAAAACATAACAGAAATAGAAAATGTTGATTTCCCTTTTACAACATCCTCTTCTACTGGCATCAACATCTCAACATATAAGGCATGCTCTAAATGTTGTCCACTTCGCATTGTCTGGCTTATACATCTCTGCCACAAAGAAAAAAATGACCAACACATGTATCACACAAGTTCTTTATTTGCCATCTTAAATGAAATTAAGCTAACATGGGATTCAACAAGTCACTAAAAATCAGGAACAGACCATATATAGTGCTGAAAAAGATTTCAAGCATTGTAAGAGCATGATTACCACAGTCCAAAGAGAGAAACAAACGCAGCAACAAAATCAGGCATTGGCTTTGGCTTCATATTCATGTGGAGGCTGTAACAAAAAAAAAAAAAACATAATTCATTCGGTAATCCTGATAAATAAATAAGAGGGAGAGAGACTGAAATATTTTTTAGTTTTTACCAAGAAAACTACTTATATTATATCTTGACCATATTTTAGCTGCAGTTGCAGATTGAACTTAGTCAAACCGACACCCTTGCGTTTCCTGCATTTTTTTACCAAATTCAGATCAATATCACCTATCTACAAACCTTAAAAGCTAAGTCTGAAAAAAGATTTTTGATTGCATTACTTACTTGTGTACATAGATATGTCTGGCTTGGCCATACTTTGAGCATTCTAACTCAAAATCTGGTTCCTCCTGCAACAAAATAACATTTCGATGTTAATACTAGAAATGAGCCATCAGTTGAGCAACAAATAACATTTCGATTTTCTAATTAATGCTTAGACTCTATTTCTTAGAGCAACAAAAAACAATTGAGAAAATATAACTATTGTAGTTTTGATACTTGAGTACATTGTATTAGAATCCAATCATAAGTGGTGGAACAAAGCCAAATAACCATCAACATTGCTGTGGAGTCCATTGTGAAAAAGGGTGAGACTAAGATTGAGAAATTGGGTCATAAAGTTATCATTTTAACATTTACAGCAATACCCACCACAAGAAACCGATCCACAAAGAATATAGACATTAACACAAAAGTGGAGAAGATAGAAAATTGGGAACCTTTGACGATGGTCAGTGGGAACATAAGGAGAAGCAAGGTAAAGAGGAAACTGGAAGAAGCTTCCAGGAGAGATCCTCTCTTCCATGGCTGCGAAACCAGCGCCGGATTCTATCATCTACTCTATCATATGCACAAGAAAAATAAGAAAAATTTGATTTTTTACAGCCAAAAAGTGGAAACACTAACAAATATAAATATAATAGAGAGAGAGGAGAGACGAACCAGAGATGATAGAGAGGAGAGAAGAAGCGGCGGAGGATCTCAAGAGGATGAGAAGTATGTGGACTCTGATATGTTACCAGCAGCTTCTTATTCCACCAAAGCTTTCTTCTACATTAGATCTGCAGATCTATGACTAAATTCATCAAGATCTGAAAATGGCTTAAACACGATGAATCTGGAGGTAGAACGAACCAGAGATGATAGAGAAGAGAGAAGAAGCGGTGGAGGATCTCAAGGGGATGAGAAGTATGTGGACTCTAATATGTTACCAGCAACTTCTTATGCCGCTAAAGCTTTCTTCTACATTAGATCTGCAGATTTATGATTAAATTCATCAAGATCTGAAAATGGCTTAAACACGATGAATCAGGAGAGAGAACGAACCAGACATGATAGAGAAGAGAGAAGAAGCGGCGGAGGATCTCAAGGGGATGAGAAGTATGTGGACTCTGGTATGTTACCAGCAACTTCTTATGCCGCCAAAGCTTTCTTCTACATTAGTGATGCGGGCACGGAATCACTCCAATGCTCAGAGATCACAAGGTTGTCAAATGTGACAAGCTAGGCAGTGGAACAAACGTAGAAATGGAAAGGGATAAGGGGGTGATTGAATCACTCAATCAATAAACGAATAAGGTTGTTTGAATCACTCAAACTCTAATGAACTGGAATGAAGTTCGCCACTCAAAGGTGTGGAAAGCCCTTGAGATAAGAACA
>OVAP01004567.1:0-14361 GCA_900406295.1 Aurinia saxatilis | reverse complement strand
GTCCAGGCTGATTGCATTGACAAAAGCCTTGGGGTTTTGATCTGTCTTTGCTGGAAGGAACCCTTCTTGTCTTCGTACCGCCTCAGCCGTTTGAGTTATTTGAAGATCAGTCTTCTTCAAGTGTGGCTAACTTTTCGACCTTCTGGTTGACATTGGAGATCTTCCCATCAAGTTCCGTGTAGAGATGGTCAATTTTCCCATTGAATGTGGCCGTCAGTTTTTGTTGTCCATCCAAGAGTTGCTCCAACATTGATTACATTTTGTCGTCTTGCACCTTTAGAGATGAATAAGATGTGTTGTCATAGCTTCTTCCTTCATTAGCCAACTTTTGATAACCACCATTGAACGGCTTGTTGTAGAAAGGCTTGTTGTGTGGACCATTGTTGAGATTTTGGCCATTGTTTCCTACATAAGCGACATTATCTTCAACTTCTTCCTTTGGACAGCATCTACATCAGGGAAACGAACACCATTTTGATTGGTCTTGATCAATAGCTTCACTGTCTCACAAAGCTGTTTTACCGAATCAGCTTCCACACTATTCACTCTTCTGGACCGATCATACTCCTTGTTCTTGTCTCTATAGCTTTCAACAAGGTTTTGAATAAAGTCCTTGGCTCAATCCACACTTTGTGTCATAAAACCCCCCTTGCTTGCAGCATTCAAGGCAGCCTTGTAGTCCCATCCAACACCATCATAGAAGATGCTAAGAAGCTGGCTCTCGGTGTAGCCATGGTTTGGACAATCTCTGCGTTAAGATTTGAACCTCTCCCAAGCTTAAAAAAAGACTCGCCGGACAGCTGCTGAAAGTTGGAAAGCTTGGCCTTCAAGATGGTTGTCTTTTGCTTGGTGTAGTAGTGGTCCAAAAACGCAGCTCGAATCTGATCCCATCCGTGAAGAGACTTCGGTGAAAGAGAATTCAACCATCCAAGTGCTTTGTCTGCCAAAGAGAACTCAAAGAGCTTGCAACGGTTGTAGTCATCTGGAATTCCATCGGCCTGTTTAGTGCCACAAATCTTTTCGAACCGGACGATGTGATCTATGGGACTCTCATGTTCATGTCCATGGAATGGCCTTTTCTCCACCACCTGAATGAGTTCAGGTTTGATCTCATAGTTAGTCCTGGTGAGAGAAGGGACAACTATCGGAGATCTCTCCTTGTAGAAAGTGTGAGGTCTNAAAGCGACAACTATCGGAGATCTCTCCTTGTAGAAAGTGTGAGGTGAATCAGTTCTTCTAATAATGACTATTTTCTGATTCCCATCAGCTCGCATTCGCCTCATCTCCTCATGTATTTTGTTGTTGTCTTCTCTCATCCGAGCATTATCCTCAACAATTCTTTTCATCTCCTCTAGCATAGAGGCAGCATCAAAATTTGCAGCCATTGTGATTGCTTAGCCTGAAACACCAAATATAAAACAAAAAGAAAGCTAGTTAGTAAATAAAAAAAAATAAAACCAAAGAAAAACAAACGAATAAAATCCCAAAACTAAAGTAGAATTCGATAAACTAGTATGCAAGTTTTAATTGGTCCCCGGAACGGCGCCAAAACTTGATACATAAAAGTTTACCCTTTGTATTTAACCGTAAGAGCACAGCTAAAGCGATGTAATACTTAGGGTCGAATCCACAAAGACCAATAAATTGCAAACTAATTAAATAAACTCTAAATTAATTCTAGGACATGGGTTTTTGGTTGTTTAAATTAATGGAAGTGACTAACAAATTATGTTGAGGGTTGTAAACAATTAAAAGCAAGGTTAGGCCTTGGGAACTTCAGGTAAAGACTCAATATTGTAGCCAGACGCGTCGAGTGTTGATCGACACCAATAGTGGTGTCGTTCGACACCGCACGGTTAAAATAGGAACCACTTAATTCCTAAACATGAAACCTATTATAATGCAAACCAACTTCCGTTGTGAATGCAATATATAATTAATTCCTAGCAAACCAAATTCCTTTGTGAGTCCTAGGTGATTAATTATGCAATGAGCTTAGGTACAATTGTTCATAAACTATCTAAACCAAATTCCTTTGTGAATAGATAATTTACTCCTACTAAGATTTGTTCCATAAATTTTTAACACTTCCATGTATAATAATTAACCTATGATCTAGTTCAAGGGTAGCTAATCTATGAACTAGCAAAGAACACAATCTAGAGGAAGAATTCAGGATTTCAACCTAATTTAGACATATGGCAAACAATAAATCATCTAAACCCTAAGAACCCTATGCCTAACAAGAGAATTACTCAGACATAGCTAAGCAAAACATCATGCAAATTAATTGAAAGCAATAAAATATCAAAGAGAAACACAAAGGGTTCAAGAAATCTCTCTCTCTCTAAAACTCTCTCTAAAATAAATAATGCATAAACCTAAACAATGGCTGTAGAAAAATACTTATAGGGTCTAGGACGAATTTTAGAATTAAGGAATTAATCNATACTTATAGGGTCTAGGACGAATTTTAGAATTAAGGAATTAATCATAAAAGATTTAGAAAAGATTTAGGAGATTGGGAAATTTCCTTTTTTGCCCGCCACAGTAAAACAGTCATATCTCCTCAACCAATAATCAAAATGAGATTTAAGGGACTTCGGACAGCTTCTGCATTATCATTCCACATATTTGCTTCCCTTTGCTCCATAATTATTCCATAATTCACCAAAAGTCTCAAATTCGTTCAAGTACCTAAAATGACTTATTTGGTCTCTAATAATAATATATAGACTCTAAAATATAAATAATTATATGTTTATTATAATAAAAATCCGGTAAAATACGAGATATATCATTCTGGTCGGGACCACTAACAACGAAGCCCGTGCGTGACATTGAGCCATTTCCCCCGCGAGCTAGGTCTAGTCAGGAACCACGAGAAGCGAAGCCCACGCAAGACGTTCATCCATCTTCCCTGCGAGCTAGTCCGAACCGGTACCCGCTACCATTGGAGCCCGCGCACAACATCGAAGCTTCTGCCCCGCGAGCTACACCACGCTGGGACCCACGAACGGTGAAGCCCGCGCACAATCCCAAACCTTGATCTTGGGACCCATACGATCAAAGCTTGCCTCCCTCGCATCACCGTGAAGACCGCGAGCTTCGTTGAAGCTCCCCTCCTCGTGGGACCATGCTCGTGGGATAAAGCCCGCGGACCAAACTGCTAGGGGGTCCAAGCAATCCAAGTTCTCGCCGGGGCCCGTACATCCATCCTCTTCTCTTCCGCGACCCAAGTCACGGCTCGCACGAGCCGAACCCTACGCAAAGTGTTTATTATGCTTTTTCCCTTTGACCATGGCTCGTTTCTTCCTCTCCATCCATTCACCAAGGTACATATCATTCTCCACTTCACTCATCTTTCAAATTTCTAAATTTCTCTAAGGATGGAAAGAAGAAAGAATGGAGATTGAATGAGTGGATGGTAAGGGAAGAAGATAGTGGAGAAAGATGGGGAAGGGGATAAGATTGGTGAATAGTGTTTTCAGGTTATAATATTATTATAACAATTCACTACAAAGTTTCTAAGCTCAGGAAGATTCAACGCTACAAAACGCCTGAAGTTTCAACGATTCATCCAAACAAGACAACTTCTACAAGTTTCTACCAAGGTTAAAATCCTAAAATCTATCATGTCACATCACGAAGAACACGAAGAACAAGAGAGAGAAAAGAGAGTTACCTGGAAATCTCTGTAAAACTTATGAACTTCGGGAATATTTGCCTTGGAGAAGAATGGTGGGGAGGCTTCTCTTAAATAGAATATTCTAGAGGGAAATCTTTAGCATTCATCTCGATCAACGTGTCAGGGAAACCGTCAGTTTTCATATACCACGGCCAGCATGGCCCACGTCTGGGATAACAACCTGTCTAAAGACAACGCATCAGTAACCATGCCATCTCAACGGTATGTGATCAACAATCATGCATCAATCTTCAGGCTATACTCAAACTCTCCATAGCTAACAAAGCAATAGAGACTTGGGGGGGCTAACTGTGGGGGTCGGATTCCATCCCCGAATATTGATAACATCAAACGGTTAGGTGTTTTCTGCAAAACACTACTATGGTCCACGAGCTGGTCATATGTCCACACCATCAAGCATTACAGTCATGGACTATCGATTGGTAACGACACAGTCAAACATGATTCACCGAGGGTCCCACGATTAACAATGCATATAATAAGACATGGATCAAACTTGGCCCGCAGAGAAAGCTCTTAGGCTTGTCCCGCGAGCCAAGTAACAAACGTGGCCCGCGGACAAGCTCACACAAAAGTCCCGCGGGGTACATGATCAACATGGCCCACGAACCACGGTCATGGACTGTCCCATGGGCCATGCAAGGCATTTGGCTCGCGGGACAAGTCCCTTGGATTGTTCCGTGGGCCGAACCTTCTATAAACTCACACGACGAACCATCAAGCCTATTATATAAGCATTTGGTTGGTGGGTCTCGGTCAAAACTTCACCAAGCAATGTGTTAGCTAAGTCTCACAGTGGGTCCCGACAGACTTCACCAAACAATGTGCTAGCCAAGTCCCATTGCGGGTCCCGAACATTCTTAGACAAACCAATTTGATTTCTCTATGATCAATTGAGCGTCCATACATGAAATGGACCCGCAAAAGGATCGAACGAAGACATCGAGACAATCATCTGTGGGCCAAGTTTGGACCATGGCCCGCGGGACAAGTCCACAACCTTCACCCGCGGGCTACATCCTTACCGTGGCCCGCGGAATGAGCTCACGGGCTATACTCTTTCCGTGGCCTGCGGGCTACATCCTTGTCGTGGCCCGCGGACTACATTCTTGCTATGGCCCGCATGGCGAGCTCGATGTCATAGCCCGCGGGCTACACTCTTACCGTGGCCCGCGGGCTACATCCTTGCCATGGCATGCGGGCTACATTCTTGATATGGCCACGGGGCGAGCTCGATGTCACAGCCCGCGGGCTACGTCTTTACCCTGGCCCGTGAGACAAGCCTCTCTTCAACGTCTGCTAGCTAAGTCTCAGGCATGGCCTGCGACATTCCTTACATATCATTCCATGAGCTAAGTATCAAGTGTGGCTCGCAAGATTGTTCGTATCACAGTTCGCGAGCTAACTTAGATCGCCTAGCAACCTCGCGTCCCGTGGATCCGTGCACATGGCTTAGTTTCATCGCAAACTAAGGACCCACGATGAACATTTCATCGAATAATCATCGTGATCACACTCTTTTTCCCTTGGTAAGATTTTTCCCATGTGATTTTCTTTGCTAGGGTTTTTAATGAGGTGATCATCAGAACACATACGACTCACGAGATTATCTCAACAATCTCGTGGGCCCAGAAACACTTATAACTAGCCAAATAGCCCAACTCAGTTCCGTGGGCTCATTTCCATCTTCCATCAAGAAAAAGCCCTAAGGTCTGTTCCGAGCGCCGTCAAGCAAGAAGATTCGAGAATAGAATCATCGGAGTATCTAAGGAGAAAGGAAACTATCCAGAAGACTGTTGGAGGAATGGAACCATATCTTCAGGAAATGGAAGGTGGCCCACGAAAGAGCTTGGGCCCCAAGGCGGTTTAGTTAGAATATATATAGGATCTAAGGTCGTAGGTCTTAGATCATCTTCTTCTCTCTCGAATAACCTAAGTCTTAACATCTTGTATTCGAGAATTATCTTTACGATCAATAAAACGGCCCCATCTTTCTTCTCTTGTTCTTTGTCTTTTATTTTTGCTTTCTCAACGGTTCACAATAGAGAATTGACGATCCCTTAAAAGAATCGTTTGACAAGTTTTTGGTTGTGTGTGAATTCTTGCCCACAAAAATAATTCATTGAGTACCACCGTAATTAATCATTTTTTGTTTAATATAACATAAAAGTTAAAATCACAATTCGCACAATGATACCAAAACTTAAGATTATGAGAGTAAGTGAAGATTTAGAGTGAGATCTCATTATAAAGAAAAAAAGAGTTCGTAACAAATTGACTAACATTTGAATACAGGTGTATGTCCAATATATATGTGTTTTTCTGTTGCTGTTTCTTGAAAATAGGGAAGTCAAAATAGCGGCTTATATTCTGAATGCATGTGTATATCAATGGCAAAAGCAAACCCCAAAATTATATGTTTCTATTTGAAAAATAAAATTCAGCTTTTTGCTTAAGTTTTGGAATTATACAAGAGATTCTAAACTCTTTGTTATTTTTAATTTTTTTTTGAACATTAAATATAAATTATGTGTTAAATATACGAACATAAATATTTTTTTAATGTATTTAAAGATTAAAAACTTTTATTTTTTGTCAGCACAAAAAAAGAAGGAAAACAAATTGTGAAAACTAAAGATTATACTAATATTATAAAATTATGCTTAAATAATCGCTACTTGCTATATTGGTATATCGTCCGTCCAAATTTTTGAAAATTAATTGGATTTTTTCACAAAAACTAGTGACTGCTATGTTGTGGTTTTAATATGTTTAAAGATTAAAATTTTTTATTTTTTGTCAGCACAAAAGAAGAAGGAAAACAAATTGTGAAAATTAAATATTATATTAACATTATAAAATTATGATTTTAATAATCGTATTTGTTATGTTGTTAAATCGTCTGTCCAAATTTTGAAAAGTAATTGGATTTCTTCACAAAAACTCGTGACTGCTATGTTGTGGTTTCAAATTGCTGTTAAGGCGATTTTGTATTTATGATTTAGGGTTTTCAATTGTGAAGAAAATAATTTCTTACTATGATCAACAAATACATGTTCAATAACTTACCAAGTAATTATCACGATTACCCTATTTAACAAGTATTTTTCCTACTTGCTATATAAAACATACATGGATAATTATTCGTATCAGCTGCATAAATAATTTGGGAGAGCAGTGAAAAGCATGTTACTGTCGTTGGATTGATTTATAAATGAATTTATTTGACTATGTATAGTATGCTATAATAGGATAAGAATGTTCCAGACAATAAACCGTTATCATAAGTATGTTATAATATAATATCATTTTGAAAGTTTTGACCTTTAGATTCAATGTAATTTTCTTTTTTATCATAGAGCTTTAAATAAGAATTGGAACAGTATG
This sequence comes from Aurinia saxatilis, assembly GCA_900406295.1. Lineage (NCBI taxonomy): Eukaryota > Viridiplantae > Streptophyta > Magnoliopsida > Brassicales > Brassicaceae > Aurinia > Aurinia saxatilis. The sequence goes on along the minus strand of OVAP01004567.1, from coordinate 7,265 downwards.
TTAAGTAATAAAAAGTTTCACGCTATAAAAAGGTTTTAGTTATTAATTTCTCTATCATTAATGTAACAAAATTGTAAAATGTTGTAGCCCCTTTTTAAAAAATTCAAAATTTTGTTTATTTCATTTTATTAAATAGTACATGTAAAGATAATGATTATTTGTTTTACAACATGTGATAAAAAAGATTTAGTTCAATTTTGGTAGCATTTCACCAGCACAAAAAAAACTGGCGTCGAAGCTACTTATCCAATCAAGAGTAAAATTTAGATCGGGAATCAAAGTTCTAATAACAGATAGGGAAGGGAACCTGCATACAAGTACTATCAAAGTCATTTACAAGAAAATGTTCGATAATTTATTGTAATTTATAGTTTTACGTTATTTCTTCTGTCTTTACAATATTACTACAACTTTATCATTTTGCATTCAGTAACATTTTAAAAATTGAAATCAAAACCCGCACAAGGTGCATACCAATCATCTAGTACACTATTGTTCAGAGTCAAGAAGAAGTGTTCCATAGATCATGTTGGATGAAGATCTTCCCGTGCCTAGATAAATCTCAAATTTTGACACAAGACGGAAAAATGAGTTAGCTTACATTTGGCGTTGGATTGAAGTCATTTGGATCAACGGTTTGGAATTTTTGTTCAGTTTCATAAATGCATGTCATTCTGCCTATAAAATAGTCCAGAATTGAACACGTGGACCCAGAGTTGACTAAAGTAGACCCAAATTTGACTCAGTTTGATCAAGATACTCCTCAAACCCGGATATGACCCTGTTTCGAACCCAAGTCCGTGAATTTGGTCTAAAAACATTCATATTGCCTAGTTTTCCAGGGGGGGGACACTTGGGGAAGACAAAGGAAGTTAGAGTTGAGAGCAAACACCATTTGTGAAGGCCTCCAAGGCCTAGAATACCCCAAACCATGGGTATTTGGAGGATTTGTAACATCAATTTAGAAGAACCTGACGATTTCCTCCATCTACATTATTCGGATTTGTTTTTTAACCCTAAACTCCTTTTCATTTGATTTTTTTCTTATTTTAATGTATATTTGGGTTGCTTAGACCTTGTTTAAGGATTGAGTGTGAAATTATTTGGATTTCATTATCATGTTCTTAAAGCTTCTCTTTCTTACAATTTTGCCATGAAAATGAGTTTATATGTATTTTAGAGATGGATCCAAAGAGAAATTGATTTTGGGTAATTCTTAATTTGTTCTCAATGATTGTCAATTTTGCTAATCACTAATGAAAATTAGGATTTATTTGGATTTGACATGAAAATTTAGATTATGAATTATTGAGTTTAAGGTTTCTTGTTTGTGTCCTTAATTGATCACCTAAAGCATGATTAAGATTCTAATGAGCTCATAAATGCATATAATGTAGGTCTTGAGTTCGTGACTCCCTCTAACCATTTCCTTGATTAATCACATAGAAATTGTAATTGGAATTGAATGAACTCATGCTTTTAATTCATGAGAATTTTAGGTAATATGGTAGTTTTGAGTTTGCAATTAGTTTTTATGTAGTTTTCAGTTTGTAATTAATTTTTAGATAGTTTCCTTTCTTTTTCCAATGTGAATTTTTATTATGTCCAGTTGATTAAAAGACGTTGGAAACCTAAATCATTTTGGTTTAGTGGGCATAATATATACTATGGTTTATCATATATTTAGGATTTTAGAAAAAATTAGGCAAAAAAACTAAAAACAAATAAGATTTATCACGTTTAAAGTGTTCATTCCTTATTCGTGATAATTCTTTGTAATGTGGTATTGGACGGTGGATGCTTATCCACCATTAGCGGACCCACGTGTAGACATAGTGGGTCACCTGACCCCCCCCCCACTTTAATGTTATTAACAAAATTGTATATGATAAAAAAAAAATCAGTACCTGAGTTGGTTAAATTCCCCTTGGATGACCCCCCAACCTAAGTTCAAACCCCCATTTGGACAATATCATTGTTTTTATTTTTATAATTGACCCATGAAAAAAAAAATCATGGATCCGCCAATGTCATCTACCATCCACATTGATGGTGGATGACAATCAAACTGGATGGTGGATGATGGATGATTATGAAAATAATATATAAAACTATATATTTCTGGTTGATCGTCATTTATTATTTTAAAAACAATTACACGTACAAAACTGAAAACATAATGTTTGATAAGATTCATATATGATTTTTCTCTAACCTAAATCCCCAAAAGTAGACAAAACGGTTATAGTGTTCATTCCCTATTATTCACTACACCAAAAAGAAGATAAAGAAATATGGAGGTTACAAATGTACATGCATATCTGGTATGTATGGTTGCAAATATGCTACATAATAGTGGAACTGTGCTCAAAGCCTAGAGGTTGATCGCCAATGTGAAGCCTTTTACAGTGTACCGGCTTTTTCCCCTGGTGGCTTCAGTCATCCTCTTGGCTCTAATTGCATAGATATCATTAGTCATCTTGCCCCATTGTTGGCTTGAATATGCATTCCAAAGTGTTACACAATCTTGATGTAAGAATCTAGTGTTCCTCGGTTAAAATCATAGCACCAAGAAAAATGTTCTATATATCTTCCATTTTTTTCGATTGATAAATGGTTAAGAAATGCGCATGAACATATTTTTCTCCCTCCATCCATTTATAAGGTCATGAACCGGATCTTTGCCTTCCCGACGTTTTAATGTGTGAATTTGCTTAAAATGAATACTTATGTTGATAAAACAATGAGTTAATTTATAAAAGCTTTTAAATATATTATATATAAAAGGAGCTGTTTTGGCTCAAGAGAGTGTCCACGTAGGCAAAAATAATCAGCCAATGAGAAACTCCCAAATCATTAAAAATATAACCACATAAATCCGCTTCCACTTCCGCTTCTGTTTCTCTCCAAACACAAAAACGCGTAATCACCATCCCATATGTTCTCTTCTCTCAGATCTCCGTCTAATTCTGTCTCTGCATATCTAGAGAAATGAATGGAGGTGAAATAAATTCATGGAGGAATTGAGGTAAATGATTTCAATTTAGATGCATATTGGAGGGGGAGATAGAGAGCTAGGAAGAGAGGGGCACGACGCCAAGCAAGAAGAGGTCAAAGCCGGGGAATCGGGAGGGAAAGAGAGAGGCGGTGGTGCAGGAACAGTAGAGAGGAGCATGGGACCAGACACCGGAGAGGCCACGGGTGTGGCCGGAGTGGAGATGATTAGCTCTCAGTTCCTTTTCTCCACCGGTCCATCGATATCTGACCGCTCTCCATTTCTGATTTCCAATTATAGGTTGCCGATTGGAAAGTATGTATAAGAAAGTATGCGCTCTCTGCCTCTCAAAACTTTGCTTCACATTTTATTAGTCTTTTAGAAACTTTTCTTCAAAAGTATGTAGATTTGAAACTTTTAAGACTATGTAATGGGAGTATAGAACTCATTCAATAATTGTTCAATGTGTACGAGAGGCTGAGCGGTTCAATTGGGCTGTCTTTTTCCTTTTTCTCTTTCGTGAGAGGAAGACTGAAAGATATATAGATGTGGAGTTCTTGTACGTGAATTAATTTAATTCTGACATAAGAATAGCCATGCATTTTCGTACGATGTTTCAAGCTCTTAACTTCTCTTATTTTATTTATAGGCATTACGGTTCCCCTTTGAGTCCATAATGACCAGAAGTGGTGATATGTGTCACAAAGTCAAGTTGAATTGGCATGCTATAGATTTGCTTCAGAGCAAAACAGAGATATGCCTGATGATCTTTAGAGAGATACAAAACGTCACCTTTTTAGATTTATCAAGAAGATAGTTAGCATCAACACAATGAGACCATAGCATTCAATCTAAATGTATAAGATAGTGGGCATAAATTGAATATTTTATAATGTTAATTAGTTTGCAGGTGAGAATATTTTTGTTGATGGATGGATCCATTCTTAGATGCAATCCGTGAGCGACTGAAACAGAGGACATACATAAGAGGTAGCATAGTTTTTCACCGTGGGGATTGGTTGAGAAAATGGTATTCATAGTGAGAGTTGAGATGGAGAGTATTGGAGAAGACTGTTCTGTTATTCCTCATACTCTCCACTAAGGAATCATATTCACCACCGTGCCTGAATTAAGGAGAGGAGTAGAATCGAGAAAGGAGATGACGGGGCCAAGGTAAACAATGGTAACTATCATCCAGAACTAAAAATAGTCATCTCATATTTATGAGTTTTGTATTGATGAAATTATAAAAGACTGTAAATACTTTGCAGAGATAAGACAGTGAAGTCGTCTTCATTGAGAAAACCCAAATGCCAAAAGGTTAAATATTCAGCCTTGCTTTCATATATTGTAAATTATGTTCCTTCATATTGTGGTTCATGCTTTAGTTTTTGTAAAAAAATTTAATATTATGGGCTTTGAACTAAAGTAAATCAAATTTATCTCAACTTACAAACAAATGAACAAAGACCAGAGTAATGTCCATGAAGAACTAAACATAACTATTAACTTGTCATGTTCTTAATGATATGTATCTACCTGAGGTTGTTCTGCCACATTTTCGATTAATAAATTATAGCAATTATTATGTTTTTCTTATCATCGTATCTAAGTTAACTTTATTGGTTGAGTTATGCATGTGTTATGCCTTTGGTAGAGAAAGCCTATATTTATCTAATGCGTCAAGTTTTTTGTTTCCCTTCTGTTATTTTTTGTTGTTGTGCTGAGAAGTAAATCGTATGTTCCTCTAATATAGCTTTTAAAAACTGTTTTACAGAAACCACCAAGCGAGGAAGAAACATAAGTGCCAATTTAGATCTTCTGGAAGTAGAGGATACAATGTTTAATCTCTTCTTTTTGCTCAATGGAAATCTTGATAGGTAATTTTTACTTTTGTTTGTAAATCTCACTATCTATGACTCTGCATTTAAATTTAGGCAAAGGCTCAAAAACACTTGAAAAGAGTACCAAACCCTCTTAATGATTTGGATCCAAAATTAATACATTATCATCATTTTGTGACTGCTTAATGATTTGTCTTTGTTTGGGGGGTTTTGTTTCCATATGGTATAATGTGTTAAGGTTTACTAGAGATGGTGCTTTAGTATACAGTCCCAAGTTGGTTTCTCTGTCTTCGGTACTTTCTATTTGTTTTAGTTTTATGCCATTTGACATGTTAATCCTGAGAACGGGGCTGTATTAGATCATTTAGATAAAAATCAGAGCCAACTTGCAGGCTGGAGGTAGAGCTGGACACTAGAATGATCTAAGATGAGCCTATGCCTTAGAGATAAAGCTAAGCTAAGATTGCAACATATATTGTTTATACAAATATAAGTAGAAGAGAATATAGCATAGAATATTCAACTGCAATACCCATCTTTAAGAGTATTGAGAGTTTACTCCAACTTGGGAAGGCGCGTCTTGAGTTAACTTCAAAAGAAGATGAGGCCATATACTTTACTGGCGTCATGATGAAGTTGGAACAAGAAAAGAGGAATATTCAGCTGAGTGTTGATAATCTATCTGAGAAATTGATTAGCTCAGACTAGGACAAGAAGCTTAAGGGGTTTGTTCACTCTCTGCCAACCAAGTCGGTTGAATTGGACAAAAAGAACTTTTCTCTTCATGGAAAAGTTTGACAAGCTATATGGTTTATATTGCACTCTCCTTATGTTGCTCAAAAAGGTTAGAGATATCGCTTTTAATAGTGCTCAAAGATTATATGATCAACTCCAAGGAGATTTATTGGTTGTAATCTTCCAGAATGATGCTCTGCAATCAACAAGCAATGAGTTATATGAATAAAAGGAGGAACTGAAGAGAGCGGAAGACTCATTAGCGACAATTTATCCTTCTGTGTAATCTTCCATGCAATCACACATCTGACTGATCGATTCAGGTTATTCTTCTGGTGTCCAAACAGGGAAGGCGACTTGATCGCCGGGGTATCAGATCAGTACATATTGATCAACATTTTCTCTGAATCTTTATCTGTCTTATAAACTTTAGTTGTCACTTTCTAGATCTTGACTTCAGTCACTCCTATGCGACTCAATGTGGATGACATAATAGCATCGTCCATCTCGCCCGAGAGAGGGGAGCAGTTGCCATAACTGCTGTTAAAGCTTCTCATGATTTTGTAGATTTTGGCATAGTTTAGTGTGTAACTACTAGGTATGGAGGAGACAGAAGTGGTTCCATTGCGAGTGAATTTAACATCATAGTTTGGAGTGTATAATGGAACAAAGTTTGTGTGATGGGCAAAACAAAATTTGGGAAGAGTGAGGAAGTTTGGTCCGATACAGAGTCTTCTCTGGATTGATTCGGCGTACGTTAGCTTGGCGGTTTACCTAGGAGCTGCGTAATGGCAAAAATCAAGAGTGTGTATTCGATATGAGTGGAATAGGCCAGTGCTGTGAACTCTTTGTGATTTGGGGATATCAAATACTTATGTAACTATACGATGGTTTACTGTTTATGGTCAAACTAATAAGGATTTGGATAGATATAAATTCTGTAAAATGGATACTATTCTCTGCAATTATTTTTTTCAAAAAATAACAGTTCATATTGAAACACACNCATCCATCTAATCGATTCTTGACACTAACTTGTACAAAGTCTCTTGCTCTTTCCGATTTTACTAACCAATTCATCTATCGAGGATGGTAAGTAATTCCAATCTCTAATTTTTTGTTCCGAAAACTATGAACTAGGTTTTCGAATTTGGTTTTATTGATATGTCTTAGTTGTTTTACAATTTCTTTAGATGGTATCTAGTTCGGGATCAATTACCAATCCCAAGTCCAGTTCTGTTGTAACTCCTAGATTGTGTAAGTGTGGGTTGTTGGCAAAGACGAGGAAAGCATGGATGGATAAAAACCCAGGCCGTAGGTTCCTTGGATGTCAGCAATATACGGTAATCTACTAGAACTTTTGCCACTACAGTTTTAGATTGATGAATCATATGTTTGTTATGTTCTATAAGGTTGGGAAACAGTGTAATTTCTTCGAGTGATANTGTAATTTCTTTGAGTGGTACGACCAAGGGGAGGTTTCTGGCTGGCCAAAGAGAGCTCTGATTGAAGCTAGAGATGAAATTCAAGAGAAGCGCAGATTGATTGCTCAATTGACAAGTAGAATCTCAGAATTGGAGAAGCGTGAAGTGGATACACCGTCAACATATAATAAAGGTCGACAGACGAATGATAAGGAGAAGGAGATTGGACTGGAGAGCAAGTTGGTTAATCTTGAAGCCAAAGTGCAC
>OVAP01004566.1:0-14366 GCA_900406295.1 Aurinia saxatilis | reverse complement strand
GTCTGTACACTTGCAGTTTAACTACAAAGGGTAAAACTTTGTGTATCAAAGCTCAAGGTCATCACCCGCGGGACAAGCCTTGACTGTGGCCCACGGGACAAGTCCAAGATCATAACCCGTGGGCCAAGTCTCGACCGTGGCCCGCGGGATGAGTTCACGGCCCTCTTCCGCATGCTAAGTCCTCACCGTGGCCCGCAGGACAAACTCACCACCTATATCCGCGGGCCAAGTCTCTACCATGGCCCACAGGACAAGTTTCTCTTCAACGTCCGCGAGCTAAGTCTCATGTATGGCCTGCGACATTGCTCCCATTTCAATCCGCGAGCTAAGTATCAAGTGTGGCCCGCAAGATTATTCACATCACAGTCCGTGAGCTAACTTAGCTCGCCTAGCAACATCGCATCATGTGGGTCCACGCACATGGCTTAGTTCCATCAAGAGCTAAGGACCCAGGATGAACATTTCATCATAAGATCGTCGTGATCACACTCTTTTTCCCTAGGTAATATTTTTCCCATGTGCNGATCGTCGTGATCACACTCTTTTTCCCTAGGTAATATTTTTCCCATGTGCTTTTCCTTGCTAAGGTTTTTAACAAGGTGATCATCAGAACACATACGACTCGCGAGATTATCTCAGCAATCTCGTGGGCCCAAAAACAGTCATAGCTAGCCAAATAGTCCAGTAAGGTATCATGGGCCCATTTGTCTTCCATCAAGACAAAGACCTAAGGTCTATCCAAAGCACTGCCAAGCAGGAAGGTTCGAGAATAGAATCATCGGAGTATCTCGGAGGAAAGGAAAACACTGTCTAGAAGACTGTTCGAGAAATGGAAGCATATCTTCAGAAAATGGAAGGTGGCCCATGAGAGAGCTTGGGCCCCAAGGTGGTTTAGTTAGAGTATATATAGGATATAAGGTCGTAGGTCTTAGATCATCTTCTTCTCTCTCAAATAAACTAAGTCTTAACATCTTGTATTCAAGAATTACCTTTACGATCAATAAAACGACCCCACCTTTCTTCTCTTGTTTTTTTTCTTTTACTTTGCTTTATGAGCAGTTCACAGTAGTGAGTCGACGATCCCTTAAAAGAATCGTCTGACAAGTTTTTGGTTGTGTGTGAATTCTTGCCCACACAGTGGAGTTGATATATCGTGGATTTTATGGTTTTTAGCTACGATATAAAGTGTGTTATCGAGTCTTTTAGGTGTTTTCTAGTTTTTAGTAGTATTTACATGTTAAAGCATATATTTGGTTATTTTGGAGCGTTTAAGAGTGTTTTGGAGCTTTTGTAGGCAAACTAGCTAAATGATGATGCACAACTAGTCTGAAAGGCTTTAAAGATCATATCCGATGGAGGTCTTCCTTTTTGAGTTTTGATCTCATATTTTGACACAAGATATAATATTGAGTTAGATTCAATTTGGTGGAGGTTTCGACACATTTCGCTTCACAGTTGAAGAGATATGATAGCTTTAGAGAAGACATGTCGTTCTGGCGAGCAAACAGAGCAAGGCGAGGATTGGCTGGGGTTCGAACGATACCAAAAGTGAATGACACTCCCTCTAAATCAGCTAAGGAAACTTTCCTTTTATTGCACAAACCGCCCCAGAAGTTATGGAAGTTTCTAGAAGACCCAAAATGTGTTTTGGCTGTATAAATACTTGTTTTTAGGTTTAGTTTTCATATATCTTATATTATTTTGAGATTAAAGCAAGGATATTGTTCAAGAGGTTTTAGGGAGAAGATTCTACTCATAAAGAAGATTTATGAACCCTCTTTATTCAGTTTATTGGATATCTGTTTTACATGCATTGTTCTTTAATCACGTTGATTGTTTCAATTAATATGTGTGAGTAGTTTGCTTGTTAGGCTTAGGGTAATTTTAGGGCTTAGGATGGATATATAGTTTAAAATAATTATTAGAGGAATCATACATATCTAAAATTGTGTTTAATGTTAGTTCTAGATTGATCACTTCAAAATCAGAATATAGATTAATTAATTGATGTGAAAGCATATTAATTGCTGGAATTATTTTAGATAAGCAAAATATCTATCTGCAAAGAAATTTGGTTTATAGACTTTGCAAAGAAATTTGGGATTCTAGGATTTAGATATAGATAATCGTGAACGACAATTGGTTCATTTTACATTAGTGATTCATGTTCTAGGACAGATCTTAATTATCCTCATAATATTATATTATCTATGAATTTAAGATTACCCAAAGAATTACCCAATGGCTAGCTTTTGTCTCATTGATTTAAACCCCTTTCCAATATGAGAAATTTTAATAAATGCCCCTTTCAAAAATACACTCATTTGTTTATTATTCCTGATAATTTGCTTCCTAGTGTATAATCACTTGAATTTATTATGTCCTAGTCTAATTTATAATATAAATTAGTAGTGTGATTTAATGGTCTTCGTGGATTTGATCCCTAAAGTACTATAACTCATTTGATAACACTTTCAGTTAAATACATAGGGTAAAACTTTGTGTATTATATTGAAACTCCATCACTCTTGTTCACAACACACACATTCAAGGATTCTCAGGAGCTTACAGAGGTGTTCAGGTAACTTTATGTTCTCTCTCTTGTTCTTCATGTTCTTCGTGATATGACTTGATAGATTTAGATTTTTATATCTTGTTCTTGATAGAAACTTAATAGAATTGCAATGTTTTGGTGAATCGTCGGAAGTTCAAATGTTTATGCTACCAGATCTTTGTGAGCTTAGAAGCTTTGTTGTTGATTGTTATAATAATATTCATCCTTCCTTATTTTTTTCCCATATTTCTCCAGTCACTTCTTCTTCACCACTCATTCATTTGTACCATTCTTGTGAAGAAAATTCATGCTTTCTTACAAGTTTTCTTCTTCACACACTTAGAGATAGTTGAAATTGAAATATAAAAGAGGATGATGATGATATGTATCTTTGAGAATATCTATCGATGAAAAAACAAGCAATAATCGATGAGAAGAAATTTAGCACGCATGGCAAGAGCTATGAGTCGCAGATCAAGCCTTGTTGATCCATCCACCATCCATAGAGCTTTTATGGGTCTCATGACTTGTTCCCATGCTTTATTTGTGTGCCATGAGAAGCGTGTGGGTCGTGGAACCTTCACACATGTTCATGATGCGAGTAATGGTGAAAACGCGTGCCGTGGAGAAGGCCACGAGCTACGGTGTTTCCTGTCGCGGGTCTCGTGGTCGTGGAGGAAATGTGAGGCAAGGAGAAAATGCGAGCTACGGCGTTGCGGATCGCGGATCTCGTTTTCACGAAGAAGACGGGAGACAATGAGAAGATGCGAGTAGCTGAGTTGTGAGTCGCGGGTCTCATTGTTGTTGAGAAGACGCGAGCCGTAACCATGTCTTGGGTCGCTCATTATTTTGTCATCGTGCGGATGTGAACCCCGATGATTCTGCGAGCCATGAGCGGGAAAGCGTGGCTCATGGGTCTTGCTTCCTCACGAGATATGCATGCCGTGGAGATGATGTGGACCGTGGGGCTTCTCCTTCTTCTAATAACGTGACTCATGTTGATGATCACATGCTCTATGATTTGACCAATGAGAATCGTGACAATTGTAGTGCGACAGATTATCCGGGTAAGTCTTTCTCCGAGAATCATCCCTTAGAAAACGAACGTTAGTGAGGTATAAAAATGATGATAGGATCATGGTTAGGGATTTTATTCCGTGGAGTGACACCGATAGTTCCGCTAAAGATTCTTCTACTTCGATAGTAGTAGTAACAACGGTGATGAGGGTAGAAATGAGGGAGATAGTTATCATAGTGGTACTCTTAATGACCGTGTAGTCCAAGACGTTACGTTGCCTTCGGTGGAGAATTGCATAGAGGAATCGACTAGCCTCGAAGAAATACCGTTACACGAAGTCAAGATGGAAATAAAGGATTTTTGATGACTTAACACTGATGGCAGCTAGGAAAATTCGACGTGTCTCTAAAATTTTGTTGCAGTCAAAATAATCTGTTATCGGATAGATGTTTATTTTCCCTTCTTGATAGGGCTGATATTTTACCGCTTTTCGATATGGATTTTTGGTGCTTTTCATGAAGAAACTATTTGATTTGGAACATGAATTACTGGATTTCACATTTCTCTGTTTGCAAAGTGTTTTTTGGAAATAATGCATTTTAGGTCATAAATGGGCATTTTCTATCAAGTCCAACAAATCAACATAAGATGTACAAGCCCAGATGAACGAGATGTTTATTTTAGATTGAAGTGAGGAGTTAAGACAATCAAGCCACGTGAGTTAGCTGTCACATGGGCTTGGAAAAAAGTCGTCTGCCCTCAGGAGTAAGAAGTTAAGCCAAATCATTGAAGATGTATCCAGAAGCCCGTATAAGATCAAGGCTCAATCGGCCCACCAATCTATCAACGCCCAATAATCCAAGGAAGCTTCGAAAACAAATTTAGATAAAGACCGTTGCATTTGAGGAGATATCAAGATATGTTGGAGATAATCACAGAAGATACGTGATATTCAAAAAACCTGTTTCAGATAAGTCCCGATCGATTAATATATTATTAATCGATCGATTGGAGCAAGATAAGCACAAAAATTTGGATTCATATCCAAATCTTCCTCCTCATTCGTCTCAGCCAACTCCTTGACCATTTCCCTTATATATACAGAAGACTGAAGCCGGGGAAAAACATCAGATCACTTCACAAAAATTCCAGGCATTCAGACTAAAAGTTTATAGTTTTTTTTCATTATTCTCTTCTTTTATTCTACTTTGGTCATTGCTTTCAAGGACGAAGTTTGTAATCTATGCACTCCAGAGAAGCTATTCTACACCCTCTTGATTAATATGATTGCAATTTCCATTGTTGTTATGTTTCTCTTTAGCATGATTGAGTAGTTTTCTAGTTAGGAATATGGTTTTGTTAGGAGGAATAATGGTTAGATAGATAGGCAATAGGGTTGTGTAATAACTAGTTAATAAGTTTACTTTCATATCAGATCTTAATTCAACCATAGGATAAACCTGCTACTAATACACCACCTAGAGTAAGAAATCCAGAAGTTGATAGTTAAAGCTTTACTATTTAATAGTTTAGTAAAATTTAATTTCCTGAACTTAGTGCCCATATTGATTGGTTCAGCATCCCATAAGTTCTCTTTCGGAAAAGATATATGTTAGAGTTAACTCGGATATCAATCGAACTAGACTGGTTAAGCATGACCATAAGGATAGTCAGTTAATAGTGATTTTAACTATATAGCTTTAACTAGGATATTTACACAAGCCAATACCCTGAATAATTCAAACTGTGACCCTCTGATGGATTGTCTGATTTCCTAACGCTTTTAATATTTGATTTTCTCACGTTTTATTTCATTTTAGCATTTGCAGGCATCAATCGATTGAACGCATCATCAGCAATAGACCGAAAGGTGCTTCATCGATCGATCAGTTCATACTCTCGATCGACCAAAACCAAAACCATCTCATATTTGTTTCTTAAATCGAGTGAACTTGGACGTGCTACTGCGTACACACTGCTCCATGTGGATTCGACCTTAAAGTGCTACTGCGAGACATGTGCGTTTGCAAGACTTATTTTTGGTGAAAACTAAATCCCCATCAAGTTTTCTAGCGCCGTTGCTGGGGAGCAACGGTTGACCACTAGCATAACGAGAAAAGTCTCGACTAAGCTTTTCCCTTACTTCATTTTCAGTAATTTTACCCTTCTTTATTGCATTTTGCATTTCTACATTCTTACTTCACTTGTTTCACGTAGCCAAGTATGGCTCAACAAAACAATGGAACTCAGAATGGCCCTTACATGCACTTCTCGTCTCCCATGAGACCATATCAACCTCGGGATTCTCACAATGGTTTCTCAGTGCCAGCACCTAGGGCCATGATCATCGACTTCTGCCAGACTTACGGAGGAGAAAATCAGACTTTCCAGCTGCCTCATTCAGTCCGTTTGGAATTTTCGAACACAAGGATTGAAGAAATGCTCGCTAGTTTCTGGCTACACAAAGGAGCTTCGAAGAGAGGATTGAAGAAGATTTTGATCATATCTCACTGAAGATATGACTCACAAGATCAACTCTCTAACCACTAAGGTTAAGGAACTCGAGGATGCTCAGGAACAACACGAAGAATGGATAGGAAAAACCATAGAGGACTCAATTAGAGAACAAGAGAGGGGTGCTTCCTAAGATTTAGCCTGAGGAATGACGAAACTCAGAATGAGAACAAATTCAGCAGGATCCACAGCCGCATGGGAAGGCTTGAAGACTTGGTGCAATCAATCAAACCAGAAGTCGAGACCGGAAATGCACACACTGGCTAATCGATCGATGCACTTATGGAATCGATCGATGAAAGTCTGAAGCCCATCATAGAAACCATCCAGTTAATAGATTCTAAGCTGGGAAACTCATGCGCACGTGAGTACTTTGATGAAAGTTTACGATCGATAGATTGTCACAGAGACAATCAAGCGAACATATGCTACGGATTCGACACATCTACACACAGGAATGATCGACTAGGCTCCAAATGAGAAAGGTCTTGATTGCTCGTCTGATGAATCAGCCTCGAAATTGGAAGACACTCCGGCCTTGTCTAAAGAAGCCAAACTTTTTGCTCAAGCCAAACCTTTACCATGTTTTCGAAAAGCAAGTGAGGAGAATCACTCTAAACTACTGCTTTGAAGAGGCTTGGGAAGTTTAACCATTGCAGGACTTCTTCTCTCCATACGAGGGGCCATCAGGAGATGTGAGGGCACTCTTTCACAAGATACAGAGAGGAACTATTCCTCGCATGAAGATGCTTGCGAAGAGAGATGACACAGGGAAATTCACAATCCCAATCTCGATCGAAGGGCAGACTTTCAACAATACCATGTGCGATTCAGGAGCTTGCATGAGCCTCATGTCAAGAGCCGATGCTGACATTTTAGGTATCTATTCTAATAATAAATTGTCACAAGCTATAACTGTAGCATATACCACTAATGGTGACATTCTAGGAATCACCTACAACATGATTGTGCAAGTAGGCAATACCTTTACTCTTACTGATTTCCTCATCATGAACACTTACCCGAAGGTTGAAGCAACAATGCTACTTGCTAGACCACTTTTGTGTTCTGCAGGTGCAGTGATCAATATGGAAAAGGGATTGTGTGCCTAAGGCTTGTTGATTACATGATCCGTTACCCAGTGAATGTTAAAGCATTGGCACACCCACCACTCAGTGAGGAGGAAGATGTTCCAAGAAGACCCAGGAACCGAGAAAAGGCCAAAGCTGAGTGAAGAGGAACCATATCCACCGAAGGAATAAAAACCTCCACCCATGTCGAGCTAACCGACTTAAAACAAAAGAGATGAGTGGGAGGCAACCCATTGGCACGTATTAGATTAGGTTTTCTTTTAATGTTTTTATTCGTGTCCCAGGAAAATAAGATTCAAAGATTCAACCAAAAGGATGCAGAATCGATCGATTGCCTCTGCATCATTTGATCGATCGTCTGCTCTCCATAGCTTCATGTCACTATTTCACTGGAAAGCCAGAGGCCACTGATTCGAATCAAGTGGCAATCGAGGAGAATGGTGTGCGCTTTAACACTGGTTGAGAGAGAGTAAAAAATCATGAGAATCGCACTGTGATTCGATCGATGGACGACTGTATCGATCGATGAAGTCCCATAATGATGAACACTTCCTCAGTTCAACACGACGGATGATGATATACTGATGTTGTCAGGTACAAATCTTCACCTATTCCCTATAAAGTCCTTCCATTATCAATAATACAAAGAAAGTCATCCGATTTATTTGAAGACGACGAGGTAAAATCCATCTTCTATTCCTATGTTAATCCATTTCAATTCTTATTTTGCTCTCACACTTGTCAACATCGAGGATGATGTTATTCAAGTCTGGGGGGGGTATTCCTCGTAATCTAACTCGTTTGTTTCTTTTAACGCACTTTTAACACCCATTTTAAAAAATATATATCGAGTCAAAAGTGTTTTATTGAGTCAACCCAGGTCTGGAAAAAGGACCTTACTCACAGCTGGATTTTGTGGCATACTAACCATCTTTGCAAGACTTCCCCGAGGAACTTGTTTTAGAAACTTCATACTCAAGCTTCCCCAACATACCTCGGTGTGCACATACTTTAATGAACCGAAACCGGACTATAAATCTTTCTTACTGGAAGTGTTAGACTAGGAAAACTAAATACATTCAGGACTTCTTATCCACTTTACCACTCTCTTGCTGGTCCTGAATGGCCAACTTAATTTCAGTTGGTATCACACCCAAAAATCTAACCTCTTTTCAAACCCCATGCAGTCTCTTTTTCTTTCGTTTCTTATATGCAGCATCGGTAAAACGGCCGGAGAGATGAGACAAGCATAGTTTTCCAATCACTCATGAAGACTGACGAAAAAACATGCTACAATCTTAATACATGCATGGAGATTCAAAGAGAAGGTTTCAAGACTGATTTTCTTGGTAAAACCTCACCAAAATTAAGGTAAATTTTGTGTCTTGCTTTATATGGTGAAAGCTTTAGGATAAAATAAAAATAAAAGAAAAGAACGAAAATTTAGAAATCCAAGCTTTATAATCCATACTTGTTTAGCAAAAAGCCAGGGAAATCAGGGATCAACGATGGAGAAAGGTAGAAAACATTCAAAGGATTCCGGAGATGTTCAAAGATGACTTTTGATTCCCTTAAAAAGTCTAGGGGAGGAACGATCCAAGCTAAGAAGAGAGTGATTGAGGAAATGTGCCATCAAGCGGTCCGATCTTTCTTGCTTTTTTTGCAAACATATCACATTTCTCTTGAATACGGTAACCCTTAAACACATTAGTCCGACCTCTAAATATTAGCCTCCTCACATTACAAACCTAGCCTGTTTTACCTAGCTGATATTCTCCGGTTAGAAAGCACACGCAACAATTAATGAATGTAGAGAGTTAGATTTTGGTGCAATTAGGGTATTTGCAGGTTAAGATTTTGTTGGACCTGTTGGGAGAGTTGTGGTGAGAGTATGCGATGGGGGCTTTTGG
The DNA here is from genome assembly GCA_900406295.1 of Aurinia saxatilis. Taxonomy (NCBI): domain Eukaryota; kingdom Viridiplantae; phylum Streptophyta; class Magnoliopsida; order Brassicales; family Brassicaceae; genus Aurinia; species Aurinia saxatilis. Next base: position 5,279 of record OVAP01004566.1, on the reverse strand, counting down.
GGAGGATTGTCGAGATGATCCTCACGAAGTTGCAGCATCTAAATTGTGATACAAGTAAGCGAGTTCCTAACTTTTGTGGGGGTCAAATATCCCCACAGGTCAAACTGGAGAGTCAACGGGTGATTCACGAAGTCGCTTCGCGTTGAGCATGAACCTCGTCACTTAGATCGCGACTATCTCTGATTCAAATCAATACAAAAGCTCTTTGCTAGTTCTTTGTGTTTGTATATATATTGTTTGCTTCGAGTTCCTTCTCAAGAATCTCAAACATATAGTGATTGTGTGTTTTTACCCACACAATTTGGCGCTGACTGTGGGGAGTCGAAGACTATTTCCACAAACCTAATCCTTAGCGAAGATAATGTTTTGCGAACAATAGTTCCCTGTTGGGAACAACCCCCCAGAGCTAACTCAACAGCTCACCATCACGCGAACCATCATGGATGACCAGGGGGTCTCCCGTACCGAGGTGAACCCAGAAGCTATTGCGGCATCAACAGCCGACCTCGCCCAGAGGGCAGCGCGTCAGGAGGAGAAAAACCACGGAATCTTCAGCATGTTAAATACCATCTCTTCCCAGCTCACCGGGACGAGGAAGCCCCCGAGACGAGTGCCGACCACCGCTCGAAACGCACTCAAATTCTACCGAGAAGATTTCTTGACACCTTCAACTCCATTCAGAATTTCGGACCTTACTCGGCTTCCTCCTCCTCCTCTGAGACGAGGGGCTTCAACACCAAACAAAGTACAAGACCGACGAACTATCAAGAAGAAGGTCCAGGGTCTGCTACTGCCTGGGAACCCACAAGAAACACGGAAGACGAGCCCAGACGGGGAGCCGAGGACGAAACCATCCTGGGCCATAATAGAGAGCGAGGCCCCGGTCCCCAAGCCGATGCTAATGATGTCATAAACTCCGACGACGATCAAGATGCCTACAAAGACTCTGAACATCGAGACCTCCATGCCGAGCTGGTAGAGATGAGAGCAAAGATTGCTAGGAACCAAGATGGGTCAAGGCGGCACAATCCCAGGTTCACCGAGCAACATCCTTGGCCCCGGCGATTGACCGCATGCTAAAGGAAGCAAGGAGAACGCCGTTCACTCCCGCAATCACAGCGGTGAATATCTCCGATCCAGGGAAGATGAAAATCCCGGTCTTCAAGGGATTCACTGATCCAAAGGCTCACCTCGCGGCCTTCCATGTGGTTATGAACCAAGCAAAATTCCCATCTGGACAACAAGACGCAGGGCTTTGCCTTCTATTCACCGAGCATCTCAATTGAGCAGTGTTGCGATAGTTCATCAAGCTAGAACTATATTCGATCGGGAACTTCGACACGCTCCAAAGCAAGTTCCTAACGCAGTATGTCATACTGGCAGGAACCGAGCCGATTGGGAAAGATTTGTGGAACATTCGATAGGGACAGTACGGATCTCTCTGTGACTTCATAGTTAGGTTCAAGTCCACCCTAACACAAAATGAGGGTATGAGCGATGAGGCCACACTCGAAGCTTTGAAACAGGCACTGATGTCGCTGGCTAACTCCGCCAATCTTTGGAAAAACGGCCAGTTGTCACCGTCCAAGAAGCTCTTCAGCGAGCGGTAGGGTACATAGCCGACAAAGAGGAGATGTTAACCATCCAAACCAAACAACGGAGGTCGACGAGAAGACCCGTTTCGGGCTCATCGCAACCAACAACACGAACGAGTACAGCAATCGGGCGTTACGTCGCCATAAGGGGCCATCCCAGAGTGGTTCACATAACTATCTCATCGACTATCTTGAAGATGACGAGTGTAACTACGTGAAGGACGCACCCGGAAGGAGACTTGGCCGAGGTCGCGGCCGAGGTCGCGGCCGAGTCGGAGGCCGAACGGGAGGCCGTGGACAAGGTTGTTCCAACTTGTGGCTTCTCCAGAACACCTACGACGAGAACGCTTTCAGCGATCATCACCAGACCAAAGGGCATAACACTCCGAACTGCAAATTTCTAGGAGCCCTCTTGGCCAAATGCTTGGCCAAGGGAAAACTACGAGGTCTCAGCATCAAAGACTTCCCAGAGCCAAAGAAGGACGACCCCCGTCCTGCTCCACAGCAAAACAATCCAGCCAAACACGATAAAGCCGAGGAAGAAGACCAGCAGCGAGGACCTCGGTCTCGGATCAACATGATCATGGGTGGGTCGCAGTACTGCTTCAATACTGCTTCATCCATCAAAGCATTCCAATGGCAGGCCGACTCCGTGTCCAGAGCGACAGTTGACCACGACATTCCAGACCATAGTATGTCGTTTGAAGCCAGATACGCGAAGGGAATAATTCACCCTCAATACTTCGAGGTAGCCCGGATACTCACCGTCAATGATTTCGAGGTTGCCCGGATCTTCATCGACACAGGAAGTACAGTGGACGTGATATTCCGCATAAAAACTCCGACGAATGAATATTCCCCTCACCGATATTACACCGACACCAAACCGTTAACAGGTTTTTCGGGAGAGACGACAATGACTCTTAGAACTATCAACTTGACGGTTCAAGCATTGGGTGTAACAAAGATTGTTGACTTCTCCTTAGCCGACCACAGTGCCATCTACAACACGATACTTGGCACGCCCTAGCTGAACGCCATGAAGGCTGTCCCATCTCCCTACCATATGTGTAATGACCCTCTAAAATTATCAAGGAATCAGTTCTCCAACCGTNTAATATTTGATCAAGGATAATGCAATGGAATTGATGGGATCAAATTCCATACTTGTCGGGGTTATTTCGACCGAACTGCTATTTCCCGATAAACGTGCAAATGATCCGATGATTAACCCATGGCCAAGTTTCGTTCTGGAGTTGCATCAAGTGCTTGAGGTGCTTAATATCTTGATTGTTAAGTTATCCAGCAAGCAACAAGCACCCAGCTCATTCATGCCAAGCTGCTGGACACATGTCGCGAGAAGAGACATGATCGGTGTCACCTTGCTTCCACCTCTCTTGATGATGCAGCTGCCACACCCACGAACCCTAGCCCTATAAATAGTCTCCATAACCTTAGAAAAAAATACAGTTTTGATAAACGACAGCTTTTCCTTACATAACCATAAATTTCTCTGAGACGCGATTATCGAGATTTTGGTCGGGAAAAATCCTCGGTAAGGTAAAAATTCCCAAGCTCCCTAGTCTAGCTATTTTATAGGTCCAATGACCTCAGAATTCCAATTGGAATGGCCAATTTAGCAGAAACGCTGCCCATTTTACCGGAAGATATTTTGGTCATCGATAGTTTTCGAGTATCCAAGCTAGACAATAGGTCAACGACCCAAGGTGAGTTAAGTACTGATTATCTTATGCAGGTATATGAATCCATACTGGAACTGTGGTGATGGTTTAGTGATGGTTTCATTATTTTAGTTCTCGGCTTACCCGATGGTCATACCATCGAGGTATGTTGCCGATGAACATGAGATTGATGGATTGTGAATTCTCATTATGATTGCTTTATATGGTTCTTTGCTGTGTTCTTGAACCTTATTGAGATGATAGTGATTATCTGATTATTTAGTTCTCGGCTACCCTTGGGTTAATCCATCGAGGTATGGGAACCGATGAACATGTGTGTTTTTGTTTTTTTTTATTGTTGTGGAACCTGATTCTCGGCTACCCTTTGGTTAAGCTAATGTGGTATATGAACCGATGAATCTAATAGGAAGTCGGGTTGGNGTAGTGAACTTGGGAATGATCAATCTGCATTGGCCATTAGAATTTCAAATTAATTTTGGTAAGTGTCTAGTGTTCTGATTGTTGTGTGATGGTGTTGNGAATTAGTTATGATAAGTGTCTAGTGTTCTGATTGTTGTGTGATGGTGTTGTGCAATTGTTTGTGATGAGATTGATTATTGTTAGTGGCTGGATTCACTAAGCAAACTAGTTGCTTATGACTCTACTTTATTTTGCAGGTAACCCTTAGATTGTAGTCTGTTCGGTTCGTGAAGGAANCTGTTCGGTTTGCGAAGGAGCTAGCTGCCAGCGGTAGTTTTATGACCCTTTTTGCAAAGATATTGTTTAATATGTATAAACGTTTGGACAAGGCCATGGCTAGCTGAATATGGAATTTTTGTAGTGCTTTAAAACATATGTATATATTGTATAAAGCAAAGTTTGATAAATTACGCGTTCCTAAATGATACTTGTCTTGTCTAGACAAACTAACTAACGGTTCTAGCTCGGGTTGGCAAGCTTTGAGTTGGGATCGTTAGGAATGAATTATTTGAATAGTTGAACTGGGTAATTGGATTTGTTCCATGCATCTTGGTTTAACCGTTTAAATGATTTATTAGTAGCATCTTCAATCAATTAGTGAACGGGGGTGTTACAATATGTGCGTCACTTTCCCAACACGGATGGGAGTCGAGACGATTCGAGGAAGTTAGCGAGAGTCCAGAGTGTGTTTGCTGCCCGAACACAAGCTCCGGCAGCCAGTGACATACCGAAAGCCGGAGTCCGAGGTGAAAAAGAGTCGGGTAGACCATGACGATGACAAGCAGCTGCCGATCGCGTTATAACAATTACAGATCGTGGAGTCTCAAAAGAAGCCCACAAGCAGAGACTACATTGTATCTGTACCAACCGACGAAAAGCACTCAGAACGTTGAGATCGACAGTGGACTCATAGACCCACTTCGATCGGAGATTATCAAACTACTCAAAGTGATCGTGAACACATTCGCCTGGGTAGCCGAGGATATGCATGGCATAAGCATGAAGACGGCATTTCATGAGCTCAACGTTGACCCTTCCTTCAAACCGGTCAAGAAAAAAATACGTCGACTAGTGTGGGGGTCGGATTCCACCCCCGAAGATTGATTGCATGGAACGGCTCGGTAGTCCCCACAAAACACTACGATGGCCCACGGATCACGAGACCGGATCGTCCCGAGGGTTATGCAAGGCGTTCAGCTCACGAGACAGGTCATCAAGCTAGTTCCATGGGCCAGACTCTCTACGAATCCACACGACGAACCATCGAGTCTGGCCCACGGGCATTGACTTAGCAGATCCCGATCACTCCCCCGGGCTGGCCACAAACCCCTTTCTCCCTGGTCCTGCGGGCTCGGCCAAGCCGGGACCCACGGGACAACGAAGCCCGTGCACGGTCCAAGCGACCGAGGAAGCTCGCGCATGGTCCACGCCCAGCATCCCGCGAGCTTGACCTGGGCCCGCGACTAGGGACGCTCGCGCATGATCCACGCCATGCACCCCGCGAGCTTGACCTGGGCCCACG
>OVAP01004565.1:1724-14370 GCA_900406295.1 Aurinia saxatilis | reverse complement strand
TTGCGTCAAGAATTGTTGAACTCCTTCCTTATACTCTTGCCGCACTTCACGTGACTCTGGATCTCGACGGTTATACATCCATGCCCGAGTACTATAAACATCATGTTCCCAAGACATGAACTATATATATAACTTTCACTATTTAACAAAAATAAACTTATAGTTTTTTTTTCTCTCCACACGTTTTTTATTTTATTTTTTTTATCTCATTTTCACTTCACTCTCTCAATCCTCTATTTATAGGATTTCTGGATTCCCTGCTACGCAGTTGCGTTGAATTTGCTACGCATTTGCGACACGGTTGCGATGGATTTGCGATGCCAACCAATTTATACCACAAAATTAAAACGCTTCTCTACCAACTTAACGGTGTACCTAACATTCCACGCAAATGCCCCGCAAATTTGCTATGCAATTGCGACGGAATGTCGGTGCCTCGCTAATACGTCGCAAATGTGACGCAAATGAGTCAAATGGTGTTTTCCACGCAAATTCGCGGCAATATTGCGACGGATTCTGAGTTTCCAGCAAATCTCTCGCAAATGCGACGCAATTTTGCGACGCGATTGCTTCGAACCCAAAATGTTCCTGCAAGCGCACATGTCTCGCGGTAGTACTTTAGGGCTGAATCCACAGGGAGCACAGTGTACGCAATAGCACGTCTGAGTTCACTCGAACTAAGCAACAAATATGAGATTTTGGTTGATGGATCAATCGAATACAAAAGCAATTCGATCGAATGAAGCGCCTTTCGGTTGAACACAGGAAGTGTATTCGATCGATTGCTGCCTGCAAAAACTAAAACAGACTAGAAATGTGAGTATAAATAAATAATAAAAAGCTTTAGGAAGTCAGGTAATGCATCAAAGATTTATGGTTCGAATTATTTAGGGTAGTAATTATGCAAGTTTTCTAAAAATATATATAGCTCGAGATTACTAATATTCGACTATTCTTGGTTAGGCTTAGCCATTCTAATCTAGTAGAGTCCAGGTTAACCCCTAGGGAAACTTGTCATACCGTCTCTTCAGTCCCTAGCCTAGTCATGAAGCTTAAGAAATCAATTGCTACTCCGAGAATGGACATTTAAGCATTCAAAATCAAGATCTGGATTACTAACTCTCAGTGATGTATGAGTAGTCGTTTAATATTATGACAAAGAGTGTAATTGTGATAAGAAAGTAAGCCTAAACTAGTCATTGCATAATCTTATCGCCTATCTGCCTAACCATGAAATTTGTTAGCAAAACCTTATTCCTAACTATGAAACTACTCAAATATGCTTATGAGAAACATAATGACAATGGTACTACAATCATAAAAATCAACGTAAAGGGCTCAGAAAGGCTACTCTGAATTGCAGAGACAGATTACAGACTTCTCCCTTGACAGCAAGTCCAAAGTAGAATAAAATAGAAAACAAGTGAAAGAAGACTAGAAAATATTTTCCCTAGATGCTAGTGAGCATTGTGAATTTCGTGTTGTTTCTTTGCTTTGTAGCTTCTGTATTTATAGTGCAGAGAATCGTCCAGTAAGTTGAGTGAAATCAGGAAGTAGATTGTGATAAGGATCCAAAAGTTTGGACTTATCTTTTGTTGATCGATCGAATAACGGAGTGTCATTCGATTAAATCTATCTGGAAACGCGTCTTGAGTATCTCTTGAATCTCTTCTGAATATCTTCAACGGATCCTGATAACTTCTAAATGGCAACAATCTTTATCTTATAATGTTTTAGAAGCTTCTAGTGAATATTTGGTCTTGATCGATCGATTCCCCTAGGTGACTGATCGATTGGGCCTTCATCACCAATGAGCTTCATTTTTACATCTCTTCAATGATTTGGGCTTAACTCTTTGCTCTTGAGGCTAAATGACTTGATTCCAAGCCCATGTGACAGCTAACTCATGTGACTTGATTGTTTTATATCCTTATTTCAATCCAAATTAACCATCTTTTTATCCGGACATGGACTTCTGGTGATAAATTGTTGAATTCGATAGAAAATGCTCATTTATGACATAAAATCTTATTTTCACAAAAACACTTTTGAAACAAAAAAAATGTGAAATTAAATAGTTTTAGTCTTAAATCAAATGGTTTCTTTAAGAAAAACACAGAAAATCTATACTAAGAAACGGAAAATATCACCCCATCAATACACAAAAGGTACATCGAACAATAAGTTTTAAAGAATAAATACAAAAAAAACACGCAACTCTACATGTATTTTCTAGCTAAAACTTCTTAACGACTCTTTTCAACCTTTTTTAGACTATTATTATTCATAGATGCTTGGTAAACTGTAAAGCAAAACACGGTGGGTTTTGTGTATATAATATTACAAAGAAACATAGATAGAAGATTTGACTGTGATGAACTAGAACAATTCTTCATATAATATCTTTGAAATTAAATAATCAGTCAAGGCGTCAATTTTCCAAGACAACATCAGATGAAGATAATAACGAGGGAACAATAAAAATAGTTAAAAGAGTTGAAACATATTATACTCAAATAGGATAAAATCGATGTTTCTTCTTCATGTAATCAATGACTTAGCATTACTTTCAATAAAACTCCTTGTGCCTGTAATGTTTTTCTCGTCTTTTCCCCAAAGCGCATAGCACTTTTGCTCCTTGTTCAAGACAAGAAAACACGGAGAATCCTACAAAAAACAAAACAAAGTAGTAGCTAGGGATATAAGTGAGTAAGAGTGTTCATAATCCGATTTATCTTCCCAACGGATAGATGCAACTAGGAGGACCAACATGATTCTTAGGAATAGATGGACATGAGGACACACAGACCACATATGTGGAACATCAACATCATTGTAACGTCCGTGGTCATTAAGTAACTCAAAACCGTCATACCGCCCTTGTTTGCCTCTTTCTCCCATGTTCTCTTCTGTTTTTATCTGTATTTAACTATTTAATTGATTAGTTGCAAAAAAAGTGTAGTCGATTTTTAATGTGTAATTTATGAATAATGAAAATTTTAACCAAGCATAACCTTTATTAAAGCATTTACAGTGTTGAATGCATTTTTTTATAACTATAATTTCCCCTTATCAGTATGACAATATCCTAGGTGGCATGTACACTTTGTTGTGGATTGATTTCCCATTTTGGAAATGATTCCGAAATGAAAATTTCTAAAAAAGAGAGAAATATTTCTCAAAACCATGTTTGCAGAAAAATTCAACTTGGAAAAGCAACGAATACATATTTTTAAGATGTTCCTCTATTTTTTTCAAACGTTTTAAAAGACAAAAATATCCTCTTAATTACTAAAATATAATTTTAAATTGGGATTCTTGTGGTTTTATAAAAAGTTGTGTTTTCCTAGATTTAAACTGAAAAGTACTATTCCATTCCATGCTTGGATTTTTATTTAGTTTGTTGACTTTGTTCTTTCAAAAGTTTTGAGAGATCTTCTTTATTCTTTTCTCAGTTTTTATTTTCTTTATATTTCAGTGTATTTGAAAGATAAGTCTTATTTGGACCATGCATTATCAAGTGTTTCTATCTTGATTATAGCTACACATGTCTATGTTTCAAATGCTCAAAATTCAAAAGAAAAACAGACTGTGAGCTTTTGGAAGAAGAAAGTATAAAGGATTCTAGCTTATTGTGATTACACAATTTACAATAGATTTTACCTTCGAGTAAAAAATAAAAAGTATGGGCACGGACCGCCCAGATCTTGACCATATTTCGCGGACACAGCACTGAGAATTCCACTTTTGTCCATTATCCATGTGGGTTATCCAAATTCTAGCCTATGAAAGGAAATTTCCATATGGATAAGCTAATTTGGGCACGGATGAACCCATTTGTCCGAACCCATTTGACAGTTGTAGTATCTGGTATGCGTTTGTTGTATTCACTATTAAGTTTCGTCATAACCCATCTTTCAATTCTACTTTTCTTTCCTTTTCAAAGCATTGCTTCCTCGATGAAAAAGATATTTGTCACACTTGAAATTACCAAGGGTATATATATTTGTGGCTCAATAATTTTTTTTTTCCTAAATTTTGAGATTGCGAGTCCACGATTATACAAAATATTTACTAAAAGGGTTGTGTCTTAGGGTTTGAGAAGTTTATACATGTTCCTCATGTTATATAATATATTAGCATTTATTTTATAAGTGACTAGTTTATAGACGCATGCTAGCAAATAAGTAGGTTTGAAAATAAAAAGAATATGGGTATGCTTTGGGAACTTGCATCTTAAGTAATATATGTGGTTTTTTTTCGTTTTTTTTAGAAAAAATTGTATGTGGTTATCTACTTTCATCATCTCTTGATTTAGCTCAATCTAATGGATTTGAACTGTGAGGTAATTTTAAGAGTTTGCTCATATTATATTATCTTAATGTTTTATGCCCTACATTTTTCGTATCATTTAATTTGTATATTATAAATCATTTACAGATGATTGCCAAGATATTGAAAACTTGCCAACTGAAAGGTTGAGATGGCGTGCTACCATCTGGTATAGCTTTCAGCATTTCACTCATTAAAATTATTTTATTTTTTTGTAAAGAATGTTAAATAGCTAATTGAAATGGTTGAGATGCCTTTTACAGCATTCTGAATAATATTTTGGAGATGTTACTAGTATAGCATGTATTAAAACATTGAAACCAGGATCTTCAGTTTCTCAATGGGTCATGACGATGAACAAAATTTGTTTTTAGTGCTGCATTGTGTATACAAAGTTGAAATTGTGAAATGTATCAACGGTTTTTTATTTGACAATTCGATTAAAAACTCATCAAATTAATTCAAAATTAGGGTTGGACAAATTAAATATCCAAGATCCAACAATTCTGATCCAGTAATCTGGAAGCTTTTTTTTTTTTTTTTGGTCGTGACGAGAAATTTTATTCGAAATTTAGAGTAGCTACATCGGGGCAAAGGAGCGGAGAGTTCCTTTGGCCAAGACATCGGCCTCTACATTTTGTGAACAAGAAACAGAAATAAAGACAATGTGGTGAAAACAAGGGAGGAAGGATTAGATATCCTGGAGGATGCCATACAACTCCGGTGTCCAAGCTTTTTTGTTGAGGGTTTAACTAGTTGTTGCGAATCAGACTCAACTCTGACATGGCTGATGTCAAATTCTCTGTGGTCCTGCAAAGCAGACAAAAGGGCCAAACTCTCAGCAGCGAGAGCTGATGGAGTATGTGGTCTTGTTGCGGATTGCTTCTTCACCAAGGTTCCTGTTTCAGTTGTGATGATCCAGCCGAAACCAGCAGCCTGTATGTCAGTTGTCCACACTGCATTAACTTGGCAGAAGTGACCCGTTGATGGCTGTTGATGCTGGCAGACGTGTGGTAAAGGCTTAGAGCCAATATCTTCATGTGCATGTTGCCATTCACGTGCAGAATAGATAGCTCTTTGTAGAACAGTCTCTGCATCACATTAGGAGGTAGTAAACACCAGCTCGTTGCGAGCTTTCCAAAGAGTCCAAGCTATCCAAGGATACANCCCATAAGAGGGGTAGCCAAATAGTGGGACTTTGCTCCATACATCTTCCGCAAAAGGGCAGAAAAATATAATATGTTTTGTCGATTCTTCATTACTGCATCTGCGACGTTGCATTTCCACAAGTATGGTCCGGCTATGTAAGGCTACATTAGAAGGGAGGACATCATGGAGTGCCTTCCACATGAAGTGTTTGATCTTTGGGGTGATAGGTATATAAATGGAATGTTTTTATATNCTACACTACTCAACTATACATGGGAAGAATGTATGTTAGAAGTAATTGAGAGTATACACTTGAGAGATTGATGGGAATCAGAACATCAATCAGATCATGTTAATTGTGACATGTTAATTGGGGGGGGAGGGGGGAGGGCAGAGTCTTACTCTGTTTTAGGGCGGAGAAACAAGTACTAAGAGCTATCGTTTGACCCATAAGAGGGGTAGCCAAATAGTGGGACTTTGCTCCATACATCTTCCGCAAAAGGGCAGAAAATATAATATGTTTTGTCGATTCTTCATTACCGCATCTGCGACGTTGCAGTTCCACAAGTATGGTCCGGCTATGTAAGGCTACATTAGAAGGGAGGCCATCATGGAGTGCCTTCCACAGGAAGTGTTTGATCTTTGGGGTGATAGGTATATAAATGGAATGTTTTTATATATTTTGTACACATAGATTACAACTCTTTATATACTACACTACTCAACTGTACATGGGAAGAATATATGTTAGAAGTAATTGAGAGTATACACTTGAGATATTGATGGGAATCAGAACATCAATCAGATCATGTTAATTGTGATATGATTCCGTAATATGCCCCTCAAGATGGAGGAAGATGGCGGACTCCAATCTTGTCACGTAGATAAAGAAATGGTGCACGTGAGAGTGGTTTAGTCAATGCATCAGGCAATTGGTCTTTTGTTGAGACATGTGAAACCCGAAGCTTGCCTGTTTGAATAAGTTCCCTAATGAAATGGTAGTCGATCGCAATGTGTTTCATTCTTGAGTGAAACACCGGATTTGCACAAAGATAAGGGCTCCTATATTACAGAATGTTGTTGGAGACCCGTGCATTTGAAGCCCAAGTTCAGAGAGAAGAGAGAGAACCCAAAGCAGTTCGGAAGCAGTATTTGCCACGGCCCTGTACTCGGCTTCAGTAGACGATCGGGCAACACCTTTTTGTTTCTTAGAAGACTATGAGATAGGTTGACCACCAAGATGAATAACATAAGCGTTTGTAGATACACAGTCGCTACGATCCCCTGCCCAGTCTGCATCAGAAAAACCATGAAGTGATAAGGGATTGCCTTTGCGAAGGAATAAACCATGGGAAGTTGTGCCCGCAAGATAACGTAATACGCGCTTCGTTGCCTGCCAGTGATCAACAGTGGGAGAATGCATGAACTGGGAGAGTCGATTGACAATATATGCAATGTCTGGCCTGGTGAATGCAAGATATTGAAGACTACCAATGAGAGTTCTGTATTCGGTGGGATTAGAATGCGGCTCGCCGAGAGGTTGTAGCTTGGGCGTAGTAGCTAAGGGAGTTGTGACTGGTTTCACATCCTGCATCTTCATCTTGTTCAAAAGGTCTAAAATATATTTGCGTTGATTGAGGTGGAGTCCACCAGGTGATCGAATAGCCTCAATACCCAAGAAGTATGATATATCTCCCATGTCATTGATTAAGAAATGAGTGGCCAAATTAGTGATGATGTTGTCAACTGCGGCCATGTCGTTTCCTGTAACAAGTATATCGTCTACATACACCAAGACATAAAACAGTGTGTGTTGTTGGCGATAGACAAAAAGTGATGTGTCAGAAAGGGAATTGGCAAATCCCATACTTACAAGATACTTCTTGAGTTCCAAGCACCACGCGCGGGGAGCTTGTTTGAATCCATACATAGCTTTCTTGAGATGACAGACATAGGTTGGCCGATCCGGATCAACAAAACCTTGAGGTTGAAAAATGTAAACATCTTCGGTTAATGTACCTTGTAGAAAGGCGTTGTGGACATCAATTTGTCGAATTGGCCAAGAAAGAGCCACAGAGACTTCCAGTATAATGCGGATGGTGGTTGATTTTATTACCGGACTGAAGGTCTCTGCATAATCAACACCTTACTGGTGATGAAAACCTCGGCTACCAACCGAGATTCATACTTGTCCACACTGCCATCAGGGAGAAACTTCGTTCGAAATATCCATTTAGTGTCAATGACATTATATGAGGGATCCGGGGGTACCAAGTCCCAGGTATGAAAACGAAGCTGTGAGTCAGACTCAGCAGACATTGAATTTCGCCATCGATCATCATGTAGTGCTTGATTGACAGTTCTGGGCTCGACATGGGTGTTAGAGGTTAGGACCGCGGAGAGAGTGAATTTGGATTTAGGTTTGGTGATGTTATTTTTGGCTCTAGTTTTCATGGGGTGATGATTTTGTGGGACAAGATTCTGTTGTGGTTCTAACGAAGGTGGGGAAACAGGTTGCGGTGATGACTCGGGAGAGTGGCTGGATGCAGATGGTGTGGTCGAGTGCATAGAGTTTTGGGAAGGTGTGGGTGTTATGGGCTCAGGGGAAGAATGGGCCAATGAAGTAAAATCTGTATGGGCCGAGTTAATGGGCTTTCTTATGGCTGAAGTTGACCCATGTTGTTGAGATTGGGATGAGGAAGCCGATACATTCTCGGTGTCGGGGAGTGAGGCAGAGATCGCTGAGGATGATGAGTCAAGGGAGGAGACCGGTGAGGAGAGTCCCGGTGATGAAGAGATTTCCGGTTGGCCGGACGAGGATGCGTGTTTCAGAGAGGTGGAGCCGCTATCGGACCTGGGAGCCGAGGAGTCGTTGGATTGCGACTAAGAGGCGGAGAGTGTTGATGACGACGCCGACGTTCCAGTCATTGGTGAAGAATCAGAGCCCGGGGTTCCATTTGGTACTATCGGCGATGGCTCCATGAGTGGTGGATTGGTGTGATGGACAGGGAGGGTTTGTGTGAACCACAAGAGAGGAAGATAGGAATCTGGAGAGGGAGATGGGTCGGTAATCATAAAAGAAAAGGGAAATTGGTTTTCATCAAATACTACATGTCTGGATACAAAGATGCGCTTCATTGAAGGATCCAGACATAGGTAAGCACTTTGGGTTAAGGAATAGCCTAGGAAGATACATGGTTTGGAGTTGGATTGGATTTTGTGAGTATTGTATGGTTTTACCCAGGGAAAACATAGAGAACCAAAAATCTTTACTTTGTGAAAGTTGGGAATTTGACCAAAGAGTTTTTGATATGGTGATTGATTTGAAAGTGTAGGAGTGATCATTCTGTTTATGAGATAAACTGCAGCGGAAAAAGCATAGGACCAATATGTAATTGGGATATGAGAGTGTGAAAGTAAGGCAAGACCTGTTTCGACAATATGTCGATGTTTTGTTTCGGCGAGTCCGTTATGTTCAGGGGTGTGGGGAGGTGAAGTGAGATGACTAATGCCATGAGTGGACAGAAATGAATGAAAAGCAATGAACTCAGCGAGATTACAACTCTTTATATACCATATAAATGGAATGTTTTCATATATTTTGTACACAGAGATTACAACTCTTTATATACTACACTACTCAACTATACATGGGAAGAATATATGTTAGAAGTAATTGAGAATATGTACTTGAGAGATTGATGGGAATCAGNAAAAAATGGGGGGGGGGGGGGGGGGGGGAAGGATTGGTGTTGGCTTCCTTTGACGGGCATTCTAGTACCCGGATTTAGTCGTGTATATGCCAGTAACGTTAAATAGCCAGCATAGCTTGTCAGGGGTCTTCAGTTTACTTGGTGTTATAACTAGGATCTCATCTCTATGCAGTGGAATGATTTCCTGGATTCGCTCTTCATCCCATTGGTAGGAGTCTGGTTGTTTTTGAGTGGCCACTGTCGTCTTCTTCCAGATAGCATGGGGCTGGACCCATTAAATGCTTAGGTTGAGTTGGGGGCAGCCAATCATCGTGCCAAATTGAGGTATCTTTCTCGTGTCCAATAACAGTTCCCAAACCTGTCTTGAGCAAGTCTCTTCCTATCAATATGCCTTTCCATCTGTGTGAGCTAATAGATGTAGCATGGCAGTCTAGGAATGATGTTTTTTTGCAATATTTTCCACGGAGAATACAGGTCAGGAGACATGAGGGATATGATATGAGACGCCAAATCAGTTTTGCGAGAAGTGCATCATTGCAAGCTTCTGTGTCTCGAAAACCGAGACCTCCATCTTTTGTGGGAAGGGTAAGTTTGTCCCACCGGAAATGGACTAAGGTTGATTGTATCCGCTTGCGAAGCGAGAGCAATATCTTGAAGCATGACATTGTATAGCATGAGATAGCTGCTAGTACATATTTTAATAACTTTTGCTCCTCAGCTGTAGATAGGAACAGGTTCGACCAGCTTATTCCCCGCTGTTTCATACGATCGACAATAGGCGAGAACATGTCCTTCTTCTTCCTGCCAAAGTGCTCAGGTAAACCAAGGTATTTTCTAACTCCGCCTTCGTTAGAGATTTGAAGGATTTGTTTTGCAGTTGCTTCGTCGAAGCATGTGGCTTAGACGAGATGGCGGATTTTTGTCTATTGATCTGTTGTCCAAAGACAGATTCATAGACAGTGATGATACCAGCAAAGTTGTGGCAACTAACTTCATTTGATCGACAAAAAAACATCGTATCATCTGCGAACAATAGATGGTTCACCCTGGGGCTGGCCCGTGAGACTTTAACTCCTGAAAGGGTACCATTAGCTTGTGCGTTACGACAAAGTTCTGATAAAACCTCGCTGCACATGATAAAGATGTACGGGGACAGCGGGTCTCCTTGGTGAATTCCACGAGTTGGTACCATTTTGCCTTAAGGAGAACCATTGATTAAGAAATCATATTGTACTGTTGAAATACACTACAAATTCGGCTCACCCAATTGGTATGAAAACCTAGTCGAGTAAACACTGCTCTTATAAGGTTCCATTCTAGTCAATCATAAGCTTTGCCCATGTCTGTTTTAACGGCCATGGAACAACGTTTGGTAGCTCCCGAAGTGCGAAGATATTGAAGGGTTTCATGTGTTATTAAGACAATATCTGAAATGGCACACCCTTTCACAAACGCGGACTGATTTTCTGATATTATAATCGGCAGTATAGGCTGCATACGGGCAGCCATAAGCTTAGCAATGATCTTATAATACAAACTTCAAAGCGCGATGGGTCAATAGTCTGCAACTTTTCGAGGCGCTTGTATCTTAGGTATTAGCCTAATATGTGTATCATTGATATTTGTCGGTAAGATACCGGATGTAAAAAATTCTTTGATTTCTCGAACGATCTCTTTTTCCATCTTTTTCCAATTAGATTGGAAGAAACTAGCCGGGAACCCATCGGGGCCACAAGCTTATCACCATGTATCGAGAACAATGCTTTTAATTTCTAAAGCTGTTGGAACCTTGAGTAATGAGTGATTTATTTCTTTCGTGACACAAGGTTGGAGTGCTTCATTCACTGGTTCCAAGAAAGTAAGTTGATGTGCCGAGAATAAGTTCTGATAGTATGCCTGGATGGAATTGGTAATAAGGTCCTCTCAATAAACTACTCGTCCATTTTGGTTTTCTATCACTGAGAACCTACTGACAATGCGCCTGCCTCTAGCTACAGCATGGAAGTATGAGGAGTTTTTGTCTCCTGCTCGCAACCATAAGATTCTGCTTCATTGTCGCGAATATTCCTCTTCTGCCTCATAATCTGATATCAAGGCGTTGTTAATCTCTGTGATGCGAGTTTTGTCCGGGTTTGCACTCGACAGTTCTCGTTCTAAGTCATCATGCTTCTTGCAAATATTGATAACGTTGTTTGAGTTACGTTCCTCAAGCCACTGCATTATGGCTCGTCTACAGTAGGCTATTTTCCTATCAACAGGGAGGCTCGATGATTTTTCCCATTCGTCTTGAACCAATTGTTGGATATCTGGATGATCCTTTAGTGTGTAATTAAACCAAAAGGTCCTGTGTTTCGTTTGGCAGGTATTGTCGAAGTAAGTGATAATAAGTCTCCGATCTGAACCTTCGTAGCGAAGGTACTCACTGCAGGAAGATAAAAAAAGATCCATCCATACACTATTAGCAAGCAATCGGTCTAATCTACTTCGGATGAAGTGGTCGTAACGATAACCTCTCCAAGAGAGAGGATCACCAGAGAAACGCAGGTCATAAAGGTCAGATTCAAGAAGGAGCGGAATACAGAGAAGGTACCTTCAGCTCTAAGGGGACCTCCAATTTTCTCATCCTTATGAGTAATATCATTGAAGTCGCTGGTAAGAAACTGATACACAAAGTTTTACCTATGTATTTCTAACTGCAAGTGCACAGCAAGTGTAGCTATAGTACTTAAGAATCGAATCCCACAAAGACCGAAATAAATATGCAACTAATTTAAATAAATACTAATTAAATGCAAGCTATTGGTTTTAAGGTTTTTCTACTGTAAACTCTCACAAAATATGGTTTGGGGGGTTTTAAATCTATTAAAAGGTTGCTAGGCTATTGGGAAGTTCAGTTAAGATGAATAAACTACTGCTGAAAATCGATCAGTGTTGATCGACACTATGATGGTGTGATCGACACCTCTCGGACAGAAAGACATGTTTCAATTAATTCTCAAACGTGAAATCATGCAAGTCTATTGTCCAACTCTCGTTGTGACAGCCTAGATATGCATCTAGACTACCCAGTTCTCACTGTGATAACCTATCTTAGTTAAGTTCAAGCGACCTAATCTCTTAGTGAAACTATGAACCTAAACTAGCATGAGGATCAATTTCAATTGTTCAACTAGCAAGTTATATTCCAAGTCTCTCTGAGAAACGACCTACTAGCTCTCTTAAGGTTAATTCTAGAGATTTATCAACACTCTCATGTATGATAAATCACCTTAAATCAATTGTTTAAGATGGTTAACCCTAAACAATGCATTAAGAACACCCTAGAGAAGAATTAACCTAAAGAGACATGTAATTATGATGAAACCATAGTTAAAACATCCTAACCTACTAAACCCTAAGCCTAACAAGTGAATTACTCAGTCATGGCTAAGGGATTCATCATGCAAATCAAT
>OVAP01004564.1:0-14371 GCA_900406295.1 Aurinia saxatilis | reverse complement strand
GAGTATGTGAGCAATTTTGTGTCTATAGGAGAGTATATTAGCAATAGATCCGATTCTCTTGCTCTCTTCTCCGGCGTTCGTCGTCGTTCTCCACCGCTTCCTCATCTCTCTTCCTCCGGCTGACAAAGCCTTCCGAGAAGCCTATAATCGAAGCATTGATGGTTCTGAATAGGTGGTTTTGTTTTAAGTCTCACCCCTCGAATCTTTTACTCCCACGCTCCTCTCTTCTCCGATGTTGGTCGTCTTTCTCCACCACCTCGTCATCTCTCTTCCCCATATCAACGAATACTCTTTGAAAAGCCTTTAATAGAAGTGTTGATGGTTCCGAATCAGTGGTTCTTTTTTAAGTCTCGCCCCTCGTATACTCAACTCTCACGTCTCGATTGGACTCGCCGTAATAGTAATTGGAGTCTCCAGTTATTAAAGCGTGCAAGATCCTGAAAACTAATGTCACTAAATCCCAAAAAATCTGTGACACCTTACACAAAAAACTGTCACTAAGACTTAAAAATTCAGAACATATAAATCTATCACTACATCCAAACCAAAATACAGTTAAAAACAAACTAATATGCCGTTAAACCCAAATAAATGTCACTATGCTAAAAAAAGATTTTTGTAACGGCTGCAAAAAGAGTCACGGGTTAAAAGTGTTTCATATGATCCTGTCAAGATTGAACAAAGATAAGCTTGAACCAGGGAGCTAGGCAGCTTGAACCAGCACTTATACCATTGGAATTACAAAAAGATTTTGACGTTTTGGAGTGGCATGACGGGTCTAGTTCACGGTTCATGACAATGCATTTGAAAGAAGTTGTTAACTCCATGCTAATCAAAGCTAAAAGCAGCTTTAGTCAACTCGTTTAACCAACTTCTCCGGTTGATTTTTAAACGGACTAATGGTTAGCAATAGAGGTATGAATACATGTACTCTTTTTACCTTTAGTTTGGTTTTGTCCCATTTGGGTTTTCCAACCAAGATTTTTAATGAGATATGAAATTCATACTCTACTAAATTAGACATATTGCTAACAAGTGCTTAAAGGATTTAGAGGAGAAGGCATGATGGTGGTGTGCGTCACTACGAGCAAGAGTTCATGTTGGTATCTCTTTTTTGTTTAAGTCTTTTATTTTATTTTTAGTTTGAGTTTGAAGTATTTTGCATGTGAAACAGTTATGGTCTTTGAACATATTGGTTTTTTTTTTTTGTGAGTTACGAGTGTGTGTTTCCAACTGTATGAGTTATTAGAACTCTTACTCTCCTATTTGTAAGATTCTCCTCTACAATCTATCAAACATTTTATTTCGCAAGATTATATTGCGAGAAATTTGCATAAAATATTTTGTGAGAATTTTGCATCAAAACCTTTGCGGCTAGATTGCATTAAATTTATTTGCGATAAAATTGGATCGACATGTTTGTAAGGAAATTGCATGAAAACTTTTGCAAGAAAATCGCATCTAGAATTTGCAAGAAATCTGCATCTAGAATTTGCAAGATATTTAATCGATTGAAGGCCCCAACATCAAACGATCGATTGGTGAAGAATTGACAAAAATATTTGGGGCTCTTCTAAGGATATTTGGTTGTTATTCAGAATATATTCAGGATAACAATCGATCGAATGAATATCTCAGTCGATCAATTGATAAGAAAAAACAAACAAATATTTTTAGTCTTACCCACTGATTCCCTCTTATCTCTTCACTGAAGCCCTAAGACGTGTCACACTCTCTATTTAAAGACATTTTTGTCACAAAAGAGAGGTGTGCCTCTCCATACACCAACTCTCTCGGAGAGAGCACTTTATTTTAAATACTTTCAAATCTCTTTGTAATTTCGTTTTCTGTAACTTAGGGGAGATAATCTATGTATTTGAACCCACATTGCTTTCATTTTTATCAATATATTTCTTGTCATTGTTTAATCTCCATGAGAAAGTAGTTTGCTAGCTAGATGTAAGGTTTTTCAATAGTTTCATGGCTTGGCAAATAGGTTGGGGTCCACACTTTTTTAGAGTAACTTTGTCTTTGCACTTGTTAATTGAGAATTGTTACAAGGTACACATACACCTACTGGTCATGCTAGATTCTCTTCGTTAACAAACCATTATGGGGAAGATCTCATATGGCAAAAGATAAGTTGGGTTCTTAGGGACCAAACCTAAATATTACGAATTTGGTTAAAAAAATATTGATTTCTTAGTAGGGATCATGATTGTCGCATTTGTTAAGGTCATGTGATTTATATTTGAATGAAATTAAGTTAGGACTGCTATATTGCTTCGACTGCCTAACTTAAAGCCGGAATAGTCTAATATGTGTTACTTGTCAAATCCTTGTTCCCAACACCTTCATTTATTATTAGTGTAATTTCGGGTTTAATTGCATGTTTAGATCATTAATCTTCACAAAAGCAGCAAAATCCACTATTTTCTTAGGATAGTTAAAATTTCATAAGTTTGCAGTGTAGATTCAAGGCCCAATTGGTCGAATGCCCCCATCATATATACACTTATGATCAATGAGATCATAAATCTCTCTGGCCAAACGATTTTAATTATTTCGATCTTCAAGAACTGCATATAGTCTACCAGAACTTTTGTAGAAAAGCATGTTCTATTCTCTTATTATTTGTGTTTAGGTTGTTGGTAATTTATGTGACTTGTTTTTTGTGGGAAGAAAAAAAAAAAGAATGTCAGGTTGAAACTTTAGACATTGATCGATACATTGATCAATAACAATAAATTTAAAGTTGATTAGCAACTAACTTGGCCATCTAACAAATAATATTGTTGGTTGATATCATAAAAGTAACCTATTATAATTGAGTAATAATCAATGAAGATCCCCTTGCAATAGTGACAACAATTAAGTTTTTGAAAGGAAATGCAATTATTTAGTCTGATAATAAAGCTATTTACATGTTGGTAATGTAGTCATCAATTGGGTTATTATTCTTATTATTTTTTAACAACATGCAGTAGCATAAGAAAAATAATGTCATCTCGACATGCTTCTTAGGTTATGCTTGCCATTTCGTCAAATGATCCAAAATGCTGCACCCTCCAAAGTTTCTTATGATACACAAATTTAATTTGTTTTAAAATAGGTGATTTTTTGTTTGTATAATTAGATTTTTAAAATTGGATCCATAAAATAAAACGAGAAGTATATCTCGTGTTTATCAAATACCAACGTAATAGTATAAATCTACTAAGACTATCTAAGAGGACATGTTTACCTCTAGATTAGTCGAATGTACAAATAATCATGTTTGAACACATCCTCTTAGTTTTGGTAAAAAACTTTTTATAAACCCACCATAGACTCGGAACCTAATTAACCCACCGGCCAGTATGCACACGGGACACATATCTTTTTTTTTTTTTCGCATATCTTATTTTGTTCATGTGACGAAACAAGCTGATTTGTAATCTTACAAGAAGAAAAAAAGAAGAAGCTGATTTGTAAGAATAGTTGTTGTAAGGATACAAGTATGCATTAGTGTAAAGACTATTAATTGATTATTTGTAAGAATAGTGTTGGTGGTTGGGTGGCAAATCCAATCTAGTTAAATCCTTGGTGGCATGTAAAAAAAGATTGGATGCGTAGGAATGATCTGAATTTGGCTCCCCAAACTTGCTTTGATACACAAGAAAAACACAAATACATTGTGATCTTATAAAAATACGATTTGGGAATAGTCGACAAACCAAATGACATCCCTATGAATGATATATTTGGAAAAAACAAATGAGTTAGCTTGCATTTAGGTTAAAGTTGAGAAAAAGAGAGTGTTTAATAATGAGAAAAATGAGTAAAAAAAACCCAAATGAAGCATAGGTGGCAAAAGACTGGAAGAGCATGAGAAAGAGATCCGTAGATTTTACAATTAAGGACCTGTTGTATTCCGTATTCACGAAAAAGGCTCCATCTTCTCCCTACGAACCCTTCCTTGTTCCTCTTCGGATCCACACACAGAGGCATGGAGGTTGAAGAAGAAGTGAGACACGTGGTCGAGCAGGTTAAGGAGCTTCACGACTCTGCGTCCTCCTTCGTCTCCTCTTCTTCCCAGGAAGAGCTCTCCCTCCGTAAGCGTGCCTCCATTGTTGACGCTTCCCTTCGCCGCCTCAACTCCACTCTTGTCTCCGATAAACATCTCGATCCCAAGCTTTCCGAAAAGGTTTTCCTTCTTCTAACCCTTTTCCTCTCTCTCTGTCTCTCGATTCTTTTAAAAAAAATTCGCCCTTTGTTGCCGCCGCAGCTAGAGGAAGATCTACAGAAAGCAAGATGCATGCTTGTCGATGGAGACACTTCCTCTTTTCTTCCCTTCAAACCCCAAGGTTTTTAATCTCAGATTCAGTTTTCGATTTGATCCATTGTATATATATGATTAAGACTTGTGTCACTCTTGAATGCGTTACTTATTTGGTTGACTGATCGAAAGCAGGACGCTTTGTGAGAATGTTTCTGGGACCTGTGAATGTTCGAGCCTCACGCAAAGACATCCAGCTTAAAGTCAAAGAAGAATACAATAGCTACAGAGTTAGTCTTCCCTTTCCCTCCACCCCATTCTCGTCTTTTCATTCCTAATAACGTGAAAGGCCTTGTCTTTCCATGGTTTCAGGATAGGACTGCTCTTCTTTTTCTTGTTTTCCCTGCTATACTTTTGACCCTACGATCTTATGTCTGGGACGGATGTTTGCCTGCTTTCCCTGTCCAACTTTACGAGGTATACAAGGATTCATTTCACTTACTTACCACATTATATGTCTTTCGGGTTCTTCTATTCACATCTACACTCCTCTTATCAGGCGTGGCTTCTCTTCCTTTATGCTGGTTTAGCTATGCGAGAGAACATTTTGAGAGCCAACGGGAGTGATATCCGTTCATGGTACTCTTAGTATATTATCATTTGCTCTTGTCCGGTGTTTTAAGTTCCAAGTATTCTAGGTTGTAAGTCACAGATTATAGCAGAGATACTTTAGTGTGTTTTAAATGTTTTATGCTACATTTTTCTCTTAGGTTCTAACTTCATTAAGTTGATCCTTTCTCGAGAGAGGGGTCTTTATTTTCTTGGGTGCTGTATCTCTTTTCCTTAGTTAGCTATTATCTGTGATGCTGACTCGTTTTGTTTTTCTTTTCCCTCTCTTATACTGCCTAAAAGTTAGTATTAACTTTAATAATGTAAGCTTGACTGCAAGCAACTTATCAAAATAATTTTTGCTGGTCAGTGGTTTCTACCTTGTGTGTTTT
This sequence comes from Aurinia saxatilis, assembly GCA_900406295.1. NCBI lineage: Eukaryota > Viridiplantae > Streptophyta > Magnoliopsida > Brassicales > Brassicaceae > Aurinia > Aurinia saxatilis. Next base: position 9,112 of record OVAP01004564.1, on the reverse strand, counting down.
GCCTCTGTTTTTGGTACCTCTTCGGACACATACTCAAAGCGCTGCTGAATGAGGGAGGGAGATTATAATTTAGGGGATAATAGGAATATATATATATAGGAAATGTAGTGCACCAAGTTTCATGCTGTTTGATGAAGCTTTTAATTTATCTCCTGCCTGGTATTTAATAGAAATATGGCAATGCCATTGAAGAAGTAGCTTAATCTTGTCAGATAGAAATTGGATCTCTATATATTTTAGAGGATAATGAGGAACTTTAGTCCCCCATAAAGTCCTCTGTGGGGTTGATGGTTAATCTCAAGTTCGTCATGCTATTATGCTGATTTTATTGCGTGAGACTCTGGTGAGCTTATCAACATGCATACCCACCTGTGGGTTGGAGATGATTTAAAGCTTGTGCTGTATGCTTTTGCAGGTGGCTTTATCATCATTATTGTGCCATGGCTATGGCCCTTGTCAGTCTCACTTGGGAAATCAAAGGTCAGCCCAACTGTGTTCAGAAGCAGGTAGTGATTATTATCATATATGCAGAGTACAACCTACCAAGTAAATGTTATGGATAACTATAAATTTTCTACAGAAAGGAGTCCGTCTTTTCCTCCAATGGGCTATGATGCAAGGTGTTGCGATGCTTCTGCAAAATAGATATCAGCGCCAAAGATTATACACGCGTATTGCAATGGGGAAGGTGCCATACTATTTACATTTTTATCTGGTCCAGATTCTTTCAGCCTATATGAAACGGCTGTAAAAGTGGACATTGTGGTCATTTTCAGGCTAAACGGATGGATGTTGTATGGGGAGAAACAGCTGGAGTAGATGGGCAATTATGGCTATTGTGTCCTATTTTGTTCACTTTACAGGTAACATGCTTTCACAATCAATTTCACAGGTTATGCTAAAGCCTCATTTAACTTCATATTTCCTGCTCCAAAGGCTAGTCTTGTGTAGTTAGCTGGTGATTTGTAGTTTTTTATTCGTATTCATGGCTTCCGTAAGGGTATATTTGGAACTTAGATATCTCGAAGATTTTTTTATAAGTTAACCAGACTCGGTGATGTCCTCTGAGACCTGTAAGATAGTCCAAAAACAATAAAAGATCTTTGCTCACTCCCCACCAAGGCAAACAAGAGGCATTTATTAAATTAAAAAGCATGTTATCCTATTATACTTAACATGTTTGTATTTAACTCTGGCAAACTCAGGGTTTTGAAGCATATGTTGGACTGCAGTTGCTCAGGACAGTATTAACTGGGGTAGTCGCCGAATGGCAGGTATTTCAGTCTTCTCTTCTGGCAGCATTTGTGGAGTATATCTTCACTGGTCTATTCACGCACCACTTTGACAATAGAAACAAAATTTTTGTGATGTAGACTATAACTGAATTGATAGAATGGATAATAAAATTCTGAATATCGGAAATACAAGTGTGTAGCTGGTCTTGTTTCCCATTTCCAACAAGTAACCTATCTTGAGTACGCGTGGAAATATTTATCTCAATGGCTTTCTGATGATACCGTGAATTCTGGGTCAGGTGTTGATTTGTGGCATTCTTCTGGTAGTGATGGCCATCGGAAACTTCATAAACACAGTAGAGACATTGATGGTTAAGTCGAGGTTCAAGGCTAAGATGAAGAGAAGTAAAAGCAGAGCAGAGCTTGATTAAGCTTCCTAACTTATATAACTACAGCTTCATAGTTCCCAACTTTGGATCTTTCTCCCCATTATTTATTTTCTGACTTCATAAATTTTGTTTCTTGGGGCAAAAGTGACCTACTAAGGGTCCAAACAGGGAAAAAGAAAACAGAAAATGCCCTTTCTTTGTGTAAATGAAAGTGGGAGTTTATAGTTGATGGATTGAATTGTTGTGTTTTTGTATATTTTCATCTAACATTTGTTGGGTTTCAAAGCATCAGATTCTGAAAAGATGGTGTTGAAATAAGATTTGTATCTTCTGTCTTTGTGACATAATTACACTAAAGATTTCACTCTGTTAAATATTTAATTAGTCTCCTCGTATGGAAAACAGACGCTAGCAAAAGAACAGAGAGCAATAGGATAACCTAATCAGAAAGGAAATTACACATGTGACAATGTGGGTGCGAGTTAAACACAGATCTTAACCTTTGAGATTATGGCGAGATGACATGTGAAACTGTTGATTACATGTTGGGTTTTTTCTGTTAACATCAATATACGTAATTAAACAAAGAGAAAAAGGTAGAAAGGCTAATTAATAAAGAAAACAACAAGGGCACATGGGTAGGACAGGTTGGTGGTGTATTTTATACACAAGAGTAGATTGTAATATCTATAAAATTATGAGATACATTTTGTATAATCAGATGCATACATGAATACATACATTGAGAATATATGTATATGTAAAAAATGATTGGATTTGGGAGGGAATGCACGATTGGGGCAGCTGTGTAAGACACAAAGAGGTGAAAGCAAGTTGGCAATGAAAGTGGTACTCTTATTACTCTTTCTTACCTGTAACCATTTCCTCCATTATTACTCTCCCCATCAAAAGATACAGAATCTTTTCTTTTCTTTTCTTTTCTTCTTCTTCTTTTTTCTATAAATCTTTTTTGGTGTGATCATGCTGTCTCAATCCATGTTTGTATATTCTCCCATTTCAAAATAACCAGCTTTTATTTCATTTTATTGCTTTTTGTGATTTTTTTTTTTTTGAAATAAAGAGTCTTTTCTGTAAATAATTAACGGAGATAATTTGCAAAAATAACTTTGTTGTAGAAAGTATTTAGTACCATGGCTGTAAATATGTAAATAAATACGAAATTATATAAAAACACGATCTGAAAAAGTTATTCATGTGATTGTTTTTGTAATTTGTAATCGATATAATTTCAGATGATTAAGAAAAAAAAACACAGTTTAAAGAGTATATATATTTCCAACTCTGGCGCATTTGGTGCTATTTTGCTACATGTCTTCACATGCGATAGTTAGTAAAATATGTAAAATACGTGACAATATACAATGTGGTAAGATTAAAGACACCGTGATATTATGTGAAATAACATGATATGTTTCTTACTAAGCGCAAAACTGTTAGCAAGATATTTACACCATTAAAAAGTAACAATAATAAATACTGTTGTCTTGCCATTGTTTTACTTTTCTCTTTTATTACGCGAGTATCTCTAATTTACTTTTTTTGGTAACCAATATTCTGAAAGCAGTATTGAAGGTAATAAAGGAAAAAGCAGGAGAGGGTGATGAACAATGAGTTAACATGAGAGTGGCACGAGTCTTGTCGTTGTAAGTACAAAAGCTGCACATGCTTTTGATTGTAAGCAAAAATGAAAAAGAAGAAAGTTGAAACAAAAGAACAAAACTTTGAGTGACTCTGTTTAACTGATCGTGACACAAATGAATAATGGCTTATCGGATTGTCTTTGTGGGCGCCGCAAAAAGGATAAAACATTAAAACTTAGAGATTCTTTCTTCTCTTGCTCTTCTCCTCTCAAATGACTCAAAAAAAAAAGCAAAGTGATTTTATTTCCCAATCTTTTTCATCCATCAATTCACAATAATATGTTTATCTTGTTTCTTAAGTCTTTCATCTTTGACTGATAACTCAAAGGTTTTAAGCAAAAAAAAAAAGACTCTTTATTCCCCAATTAACCAATCAACAAATGTTTTTAAGAAAGAAAAAAAGTATGAGACTTGGTGATGAATTACAACTCCAAATAATCTAAAAGACCTTTAGCTAGAGTTTTTGTTCATGTGGGTGTGTGGGGGCAGTGATGAACAATGTTGTTGAGGAAGAAAACAATGAACTGAAGAAACAAAACAAAAGAGGAGACAGTGAGAAAAGAAAGGAACAAAAGGGAAAGAATGTGAAAAAAGAATTGTATTCACTGAAAAGATCAAAGATCGATGAGACCTCGATGATTTCAGTTTTGTGGTGTCAGAAAAAGTGTGTGTTTTGTGTTTCGATTTTTTTGGGTGTTTTTGTTTAGAAGACTATGCACACATAAGTACATTTTTTTTTTTGGGTGGGTGGGACGATTGGAAAAACAATGATTCTGATCTTACTGAACCATTGTCAAGAACGGTGGCTCGGTGTGGCCATTGCCTCCTCTGTTTGCAGGGCTCTGAAACGCAATCTCGTAAGCCGCGGATTTCTCATCCTCGTCTAGTTCTTCATCATCAAGCTCCTCTTCATCTTCCTCCATGTTGTTATAATTATGGGACTCTTCAATCTTTTCATATTCACCTATCATTGATTGTTGTTGTTGTTGTTGCATCAGCTCTCTCATCACAAGGTCTTCTGGCTTCAATTCCAACAAAATCAGATTCAGTTATCTAGGAACTCAAAACATTTTACATTCTTGAAAACGGAAAATTAGATTTTTTACCTTTTCTGCTCCTTGTAGACTTTCCTCTATAGGTTCTTCTTCCTCACTTGAACCTGACACATGAGGTTGATGAATGTTAACCGCTCCCTGTGTAGGTGGTTTCGTCGCAGAGACTGGACTCTGTATTGGTACTGTTGATGTTTGGTCTTGAAGTTGTAGACCAGAGGTGCTAGAACCACTACCACCACCGAGTACTTTGTTGCGGTAAAGAAGATCTAGACGGTGAAAGTAAGGACAGGTCTTAGCATCTTGAGGACGTTTCTTGTTGCTTTCTTTAACTTTCTTGTAGTATTTGTTTATGTTTTCCCATTTCTCTTTGCACCTCTTTGCGTTTCTGTTGTATCCCATTCTCTTCATCGAAGTTGAGATCTCTTCCCATAAAAGTCCTTTTGGTACATTGTCTTGGTACCTTGGTTCCATCCCGCTTCTCAGGTTTATAAGAGCTAGAATCTCTGCCTTTGGCCATCTTGATGATGACGCTAAGGGTTGTTCCGAGCCTGTAATCATCTCTTGTTGCTGTTGTGGTTGTGGTTGTTGTTGTTGTTGAGGAGGAGGAGGTGGTGGAAGAACTTGCTGTTGTGGAATGGCCATTATTGGTGGTTCTACAACTTGAGAAGCACGTTTAGCAGCGGCGGGTGGTGGTTGTTGCGGTGGAGGTTGGGGAGGTTGTGATGATAAAGAAGGAGGTAACTGAACGGTGTGGCCTGTGATTTTCTGGATGAGTGAGATGATAGCGGCATCACGAGAAGCAGAAGCGGCTCGTTCTTGAGACATGATCTCGTGTTCTCGAGCTAATCTCGACATCTCTTGTCGTTTCCAAGCTTCTTCACGATCAAGACGTTCTTGTTCTCTCTTCTCAAGTGCCTCTAGAAAACTCCGTTGCATGGCGGCTTGCTTCTGCATCACTTGTCTAACCAAACCCTCGAATAGTTCCATCATCTTGCCTTTACCGCCGCGTTTGCGTTTGCGGCTGCTGGGACCTGCCTGATCCACGTCCATACCGTCATCGTCCTCGTTGTCGTCGTCAGACCCCATTCCGGAAGCTGTCGATGAGCTGTGAGAGGAGAACGTGACCCCGGGAAAAGCGGGACCCACCGGAGGATGAGGAGGGGTGGGGGTAGTAAAGGAGAGTGTGTGGGTATACTGTTGAGGTTGATGCGGATGCGGATGCGGTTGAGGTTGAGGTAGAGAAAAGACGGGGAACTGATGAGAAGAAGAAGGAGGAGGAGGTTGGACGGGATTGGCGACGGAGAGAGGAGTGACGTCGAGGGAAGAAGAAGGAGGGTGAGGAGGAAGTGAAGAAGGAGGAGTAGTGTTGAGAGCTTCGAGCTGAGAGAAGAACTTGTAAGTCTTACCATCATGGCGACCACCGCGAGTTTCTTTAGTGCGTTTGTAGTATTTCTGAACGTTTTCGAATTTCTCTTTGCATTTCTTAGCACTTCGTTTGTAACCCAATTCCAACAGCTTCCTGTTGTAACACATCACAATTCACATTTTTTTCGTTAATTACTCTACTAGCTGTAAAACTCAAAAAAAACAAAAGAAAAAAGAGAGAAGAAGAAGCATGCGTTGTACTGTTCGATAGGAATTAAAGATAAAGAAAATGAAAATGGAGTATTGGGATTTACAAAATCGAAAACGTCGCAGAAACTCATGAGCCACTCTGTATAAACAAACAATTTATTTTTTTGTTTAATATGTTCTTGGGGATGGTGAAAGATGCTCGATCCCGAATATTTTAATGTAAGAGAAAAAAAAGAAGTAAGCGTTGGAAACACATGCAAATGGATCTAATATGCCTTTTTTCCGATTTGAGACGAAACAAAGCTAAGAAAAAGGAAACACCATTGATGAGAATTGTAATGAAGAAGAAGAGAGAGAGAGAAGAAGAAACCTGGAAACGTGTTCCCAAAGAGGAGCTTTAAGAGTGGCGTCACGGAAAGTTGAATCCATATCAGATCGGATCCTGAGAAGGGCCAGTGTCTCTTCTCTAGGCCATCTGTTTCCTGATGACCCTCCTCCTCCTCCTCCACCTCCTCCACCTCCGCCGCCTCCATCATCAGCAGCGGCTGAGAATCTCATAAGCTCTTCCAAGTTTGCGGGAGGTCTCGAGCTAATCGGTGAGGCTTCCTCCACCACTTCATTGTTACCTCCTCCTGCTCCTTGTTCCATCTCTCTCAATTTTCACCAATCCTTGATGATTTAACTCTTTTATACACTCTCTCTCTCTCTAAGCTCACAGTTTGTTCATAAAACCATTTGATGAATAGAAAGAAAGAAAGAAGGACGCAGCTTTTGTTTTTATTTTTACTGCAAGTAGCTAGGGAGGGGGTGTGTTTTGATGGAGGAGAAAAGATAGATGAGGATTACGAGGATGATGATGATAGATAGATAGATAGAAGAATGAGAGAGAGAGAGAGAGAGAGAGAGAGAGAGAAGTTAATAAAGCTGGAGCCTCTTCTAACTTTGCAGCAAATTATTGTTAAACCCACTTTTCTTCACTCCCTTTTCTTTTTCATTTATTCATTTTTTTTTCCTTTTTTTTTGTATGGGTCCACATTTTTTTATTACATCAATTTTATGTGTATTATTATTATTTGAAGAAGAGAAGAGGGGTGCTTTTAAAGTTAATTTTGGATCCGCAAACATCTCATTGAGGGGGTAAAAACTAGCATTATAATAAACACAAAATCATGTGCCTCCCATGTTGTTGTCCTCTCCCACCATCATGTCTCTGGTGTCCATGTGGCGATGCTCTATTGGTGGACTATGTGACAATCAGATTTTCAGAAGTGGGAAGGACAGAGTTGGTATTTCACAATTCGTTTACCCGATTTGAGCTGGACCAGCCTTGACATCTCCTCCCACTCTCTTTCCTCTCCAATTTCAACACTTTCTTCTTCTTCTTCTTTCTTTCTTTCTTTCTTTCTCTCTCTCTCCCTTTTTATTTTTATTTTTATTGTTGTGTGTAAATATTCTTTATTTTCTTCTTGTGTGAAATAGTTGTACAAACAGACCAAACAATAGTAAAAGCCACTGCCAGTTAATTTATTTGCTTATATAATGCCACACCCGTGCAATTTTGGTAATAGGAACAATACTAGTATTTATAGACTGTGTATAGTGTATACTATATTGTTGCAGTTTTAATTAAGAAAAATCTTACATAGTTTGAGATGTTATCCTTTGTTAGCATATTATAAATTATAAAAATATTTACGGTGAACAGTTATATCCGTCCACAAAAATTCAAAATAGATAATGCATAAACGGTTTAACAGTTATTTCTAGCGTTTGTAATTTATAACTGTCAGATTATTTATTGTAATTAGTTTATAATGAATTTAACAAATATATTTTAAAGTTGAAAATTTTGGGAAGACAGATTTGTCTAGACAATGAACAAAATAATGACAGGCTCGATTGGTTATGACTGTAGCTCTGGATTTTTTTGCTGTAAAAATTAGGCTGTAGATTTTTTTTGTTGTGCCAATAGATTTTGGGTGGCTGTGAATTTTAATATTTTGTAATTCAAATTTTAAAGCTCTAGTTTACTTTTTTTTTCTCTCTCCACAAAAAGAAGAAAAAAACTGTATGTCTTTTTAAAAGGAAACAATCTTTCTATAACATTATTGAGAGAAATTTTGTANTGTATAGTGTATACTATATTGTTGCAGTTTTAATTAAGAAAAATCTTACATAATTTGAGATGTTATCCTTGTTAGCATATAATAAATTATAAAAATATTTACGGTGAACAGTTATATCCCTCCACAAAAATTCAAAATAGATAATGCATAAACGGTTTAACAGTTATTTCTAGCGTTTGTAATTTATGACTGTCAGACTATTTATTGTAATTAGTTTATAATGAATTTAACAAATATATTTTAAAGTTGAAAATTTTGGGAAGACAGATCTGTCTAGACAATGAACAAAATAATGACAGGCTCGATTGGTTATGACTGTAGCTCTTGATTTTTTGCTGTAAAAATTAGGCTGTAGATTTTTTACGTGTTGTGCCAATAGATTTTGGGTGGCTGTGAATTTTAATATTTTGTAATTCAAATTTTAAAGCTCTAGTTTACTTTTTTTTTCTCTCTATGTCTTTTTAAAAGGAAACAATCTTTCTATAACATTATTGAGAGAAATTTTGTGATTGATAAGGGCTGTAGATTCTTTCTACAACCATATTTCTTTCTGATGCACTAGTTTTTTCCAATCATGTTGTAGAAAGATTGTTTATTTTTTAAAAAATTTACAACTTTTTGTTTATTTTTTGTGTTGTAGAGAGTCAAAAAACCAAGAACTCTAATATTATGACACAAAATACTAAAATCCACAACCAAAATTTTACAGCATAAAAATCTATAGCCACATCAAAATAATCCACAGTCTGATTTCTACAACAAAAAATCAAGAACTATAACTATAACCAATCACGCCTCACATCTAGTCTGGATACTTAGCTTCACAAATGCTTTGTGTATGCTAGCACATCCAAAATCCACGAGCCAGGTTACCAAAATAAATCTCAAATGCAATATCCAACAATCATATATCTTTTTTAAAATTTGAGATTTTTTTTTATCACACAAATAAATGTAATTAAGCATTTAAACAAGTGTATTCCATTCTTTTATTCTTTCTAAAAATATTAGTCCTACCAATTAATATATCACATAATTTACTGGTTTTTAATATAATAAACATATATTTAT
>OVAP01004563.1:0-14371 GCA_900406295.1 Aurinia saxatilis | reverse complement strand
GTATACCTAATAAATATATTTGGCCCAAGAAAAGCCCAAGTCACACCAACACATTTTGATGGGGTTTTCGCTCAATACTCTCATCCCAAGAATAATAGTGCTGGCTGGTCGTTCGCTTGGGCTGTGCCGGAGAATATATGTGACGGCAACTCCGCAGCTATCGGGAGTAATGCTTGTGGCTTTAACAATATATGCAGTTTGGGTGATAATCAGAGGCCAAAATGTCAATGCCCCGAGAGGTTCTCATTGGCGGATTCTAGTGACGCGTATGGTGACTGTAAGCCGGATTTCGAGATGCAGACTTGTGGACCAGAGGATAACAATACCGCAAACGCAAGCACGGATGCAAATCTTTACGATTTTATTCGTTTGGGCCTCACAAATTTCCCATTCGGGGATTACGACAGGTTCGGAAACGCTGATGAAGAAAGCTGTAAAGCTTCTTGTCTGAATGACTGTTTTTGTGCTGCGGCTGTTTTCGGAGCAAGACGTGATGGGGTATGTTGGAAGAAGAAGTTTCCGTTGTCTTTCGGTCAGAGGTCTACAAATGGTGACAGTGATACATTCATCAAGGTTCTAAAACACGCTGCGGCTGTTCCTATTACCGAAAAGAAAGGGAAAAGCCGTGACTGGTTAGTCATCGTTTGTTCGGTTCTGCTTGGAACTTCAGCGTTTGTGAATTTCATACTCGTTGCTCTGTACAGAAAGAAGAAGAGTAAGAAGATGAAGAAGAAGAAAGCGAGACAAGGTAGAGATATTGGTGCTACTACAGCTGCAGCTACTGCGATTGAGTTGAATTTGAAGGTCTTTACATACGGAGAGCTTGTTCAAGCTACAGGAAATTTCATGGAAGAGCTTGGAAGAGGAGCCTTTGGGATTGTTTACAAAGGAGTTTTAAATCTTTCTGGTGATTCTGAAGTTACCGTGGCTGTCAAGAAATTAGACCGTATCGCACAAGAAAACGAGAAAGAGTTCAAAAATGAGGTTAGAGTGATTGGTCAGATCCACCATAAGAACTTAGTGAGGCTAATTGGCTTCTGCAGCGAAGGGACGAGTCGGTTGATCGTCTACGAGTTCATACCCCACGGAACTCTAGCCGACTTCCTCTTCCGGCGTCCGAGGCCGAGCTGGGAAGATAGAAGGAGGATTGCGATTGGGATTGCTCGTGGAATCTTGTATCTACACGAAGAATGCAGCGAGAAAATAATACATTGCGACATAAAACCACAGAACATACTTCTAGACGAGTACTACAATCCCCGAATCGCGGATTTTGGTCTAGCAAAGCTTCTGATGATGAACCAAACACATACTCTCACAAACATCCGTGGAACGAAAGGTTATCTTGCGGCCGAGTGGTTCAGAAACAGTCCCATTACATCCAAAGTAGATGTCTATAGCTATGGAGTAATGCTTTTAGAAATCGTGTGCTGCAAGAAAGCCGTCGGTCTGGAGGATGACGTGATTCTCGTTGATTGGGCTTATGATTGTTTCCGACAATGTAGGTTGGACGATCTGATCGAAGACGATATAGAGGCCATTGACAACATGAAGATAGTGGAGAGATACATCAAAATAGCAATTTGGTGTATACAAGAAGAGCCAGGGATGAGACCTAACATGAGAAATGTTACGCAGATGCTTGAAGGTGTGGCTCAAGTTCATGATCCTCCAAACCCTTCTCCGTATAGTGTCTTCACTTGTTATGAGTCTGTGTCTAGTGGTACTGGTCTGGTATCACATGTTTGATCTTCTTTGTTTCTTTTTGCATGGGGATATTTGTATGTAATATTTTCCAATAAGTGTCTATATGACTTGAGAGATTTTAGATCTAGATCCAATCCATCTTTTCTGATTGGGACCATAATATATATAATATTTTTTTAACGCCACTCATCGTGGTAACAAAATTGTTAAAATCTTTCACCATTGTTGCAGCTGACCATAAGTATTCCATGCCCCCTTATCCATATCTAACGAACCTAATCAAACTATAGCTATGTAATTTTATGAAAAAGGTTATCACAGTTCATAGATGTTTTATATTAAATTTCTTGTTTTTCAATTCAAAATCAATTAATAAATAAGAGATTTACATATCACATATGTCCCATTTATATTACTACTACTTAATTAGATCTCATCTAAAGCATCTCTGACTATTCAAAATCTGTTCCATTGACTCTCAAGTCATCTTATCCCTTTTACGTTTCAGTGGTACAGAACAAAACGCCACACACACTCACATCTTTGCAACAGCAAAATGGATTTTATCTCTTGTTTGATAGTCCAACTAGTTCTTGTTCTCCAACTACAAGCACTTGTCGTTTCGCCTCAAAACATCATAAAACGGCTCTGTTCCTGTGGGACGATCTCTCACGGCTTCAGAGTCTCCACAATTCTCCAGTTCATGGCGGTCTCCTTCTGGTGACTTCGCTTTCTGATTCCGCAAGATCCAATCAAGCGATGGTTTCACTCTTTCCATATGGTTCGACAAGATTTTTGACAAGACCATCGTGTGGCACGCACGACGAGTCAACACAACCACCGGTCTTGTCCCTGATGGTTCCAAAGTCACATTAACCGATTGCGGTCTGGTTCTCACTGACCCTCGAGGTCAGCAGCTTTGGAGCTCTTCGCTTTCTCGGACTAGGGGCTCTATTTCTCGAGAACTTAGACCATCTACATTGGTAGTCTCTACACGAGAGTCTCTCAACAAAAAAAATATAAATGTATGTGTAGCTAAATAATATTAAAATATTATGAATTTCTCCATATGAAAAGAGAGAGTGCTGATAATCTCTTATTTATCAACACTCTCTCTCTTTATAATATTTAGAGAGATTTTGTGAGAAATTATCAATGAAGATGGTCTTATAACCGACGCTAGAAACTTTGGTTTGTTAAGCGAAGATTCTAACGCGGTTTTATGGTCTAGCTTTGCTAATCCTACCGACACTCTGTTACCTACTCAGGTACAGGGGCGGATGTAGCACAGGGGATGTGGGTGCATGTGCACCCAATATAATTTATAAATTTTGGTTTTCTTAATGGAACATTATAGTTGAAGTGGATAAATTGGCTGTGTTGCACCCATAGTTTCATTAAGACGAGAGTTCGAATCCCTTGGTGGTATAAAGACCTTATTGTTGTAACCTTAAATATTTGCATTTGTTGTGAAAATATCCCAAACTGTAAATGTGATCCTCTAGGGTGACTGCATATATCACGGCACTCTGTATTTCACCACGAACTACTAACTTAACTTCAATTTTTCATATAGTCATATGAAATAAACCTTATTATTAATATTTTTAAATCATATTTATCAAATAATTAATTTTTGTCGCTACAGTTTTAATTCTGGTTAATCACATGTATATTAAATAAAAAAACATTCAACATTTTATATAAAATATGAGGATAAAATATGGATCTTAATTCAATATGTTCTTTTATAAAAATAAATCAAACACTCTTTTTCTTCTTTTGTCATGAACACTCTTTGACATTCAAAGGCCAAACGCGAGGAATCAAAGTCTTTAACGTTTAATATTCAGGAATGTCCCACCACAAGTCCACAATACACAGACGACCACACTGTGTATTCCAAACGTTAAAAGACTTTGTATGGAGGGGAAGACTCCGTAGAGTCGTAGACTCTTCAAAATATGACCCGTTGACTTAAGATAAAGAAGAAAAAAAAAGTAATACAAGTCTCAAAGTCTTCTTAAGGAAACCCTTTTCCTACGTTCAGTAACAACGAACAAATTAGCATTAAAGATTTTATTTATAGATATCTCTGTATAAAACACATCTAACATCAAAATGGGATTGATCTCTCGTTCCATAACCTATATTTTTCTTGTTCTGCAACTACAAACACTTTTTGTTTCATCTCAAAACATCATTAACGGCTCTGTTCCTATAGGACGATCTCTCATGGCTTTAGAGTCCCAACAATTCTCTAGTTCATGGCGTTCTCCTTCTGGTGACTTCGCTTTCGGGTTCCGCAAGATTCAACCAAACGATGGTTTCACTCTTTCCATATGGTTCGACAAGATTCTTGACAAGACCATTGTGTGGCACGCACAAGGCGTCAACACAACCACTGGTCTAGTCCCACATGGTTCGAATGTTACACTAACTGCAGATCGCGGTCTGATTCTCACTGACCCTCAAGGTCAAGAGCTATGGAGATCGTTACTGCCTCCGAGTGGTGACTCTGTTTCTCGAGGGCTCATGAGTGACATGGGAAACTTCGGTCTATTAAGTGAAGATTCCGGCGAATTTCTATGGTCGAGCTTCGCAAACCCTACCGACACTCTGTTACCTACTCAGGTCGTTAATTTCTACCAGAATCAAGATAGCAATTTTTGTGTGTGTGTGTTTGTCTTATAATAGAATTTAATTTTTTTCTTAAGAGGAAACCAAAACATGATATGATTTTTAATTTGTTAATTTATTAGAACAAATCTGAAATGAAATTAGATAATAAGTTGAGTGATAATATAATTGAGCCGGACCTGGGATTTTATGAGGCTATAAACATTTACAATCCGGAAACCAAATTACCTATACATTTTTTAATTTTTTGTGTGGTTTTGGGATCGAATGATGTATACTGATTAATCATCTTAAAAGTGGGGACCAAGACAAATGTTTCATTAGGACCCTTTGGTGCTGGTCCTTAGGCTTCTAGATTTTAGCGGTAGCTTGATCAGTATAAGAGTTTGAAGAAATTAAAAATATCATAAAAGTTTGATCACTATTGAGTAAAAATATTGGCGCAAAAGTCTTATAACATTTTAGAATCCCTTTACAAGTTTACAACCGATATTGATAAATGATGATGATGCAGGCCATAGAAGTTAAAGGTAATCTATCATCTCGCAGAACGGAGACAAGCTTCGAGAAAGGAAGATTCAGACTACGTCTAGGTGATGATGGAGATCTTCAACTTCTCACTCTCAACTCCGAGACGGTCTCAGAATCAGATGTATACTTTCCGTACTACTCAACTAACACCAACGGTCCTCAGAATCCCGGGACTCGATTGGTTTTCAACGAGTCAGGATACTTGTATGTTGTTCGAAAGAACAATTTGAGAAGAAATATCAAAGAAGAGGTTCCGGTATCTTCTAGAGACTTCTATCACCGCGCTGTTCTACATTTCGACGGGGTCTTAGCGCAGTACTATCATCCTAAAGGGCAGGGGAATGGTGGGTGGGAGTTGGCTTGGGCTGTGCCAGATAATATATGTGGGAAAGATTTTATTGGACGAGATCTTAGTGCTAATGAGCTTGGAAATAAGGCTTGTGGGTTTAATAATATCTGCATTTTAGAAGAGAACAAGAGGCCAAAATGTGAATGTCCCGAGAGGTTTGTGTTGAAAGATCCAAATGATGCGTATGGTGATTGCGAGCCGAATTTCGAGATGCAGACTTGTGGACCAGAGAAGAACAAGACCGATACCGCAACCGCAGATATTTACGAGTTAATTACTTTAGAGAGGACTAATTTCCCAACAGGAGATTACAAGAGGTACTCAAACTATGATGAAGAAAGCTGTAAAACTTCTTGTCTTACTGACTGCTTCTGTGCTGCGGTTGTTTATGGAAACAATCGAATATGTTGGAAGAAGAAGTTTCCTTTGTCCTACGGTCAGAGAGATCTGAATGCTAAGGACGATGGCCGTACACTCATTAAGGTTTTAAAAAGCACCGTGAATGTTCTAGTTACCGAAAACAGAGGAAAAAACCGCGACTGGTTGGTCATTGCTTGTTCTGTTCTACTTGGAACTTCAGCTTTTGTCAATTTCATATTCGTTGCTCTGTACACAAAGAAGAAGAGTAAGAAGATGACGAAGAAACCGAGTCAAGCTAGAGATACTGGTGCTACTACAGCTGCAGCTACTGCTACCGCAATTGAGTTGAATCTGAAGGTTTTTACATATGCCGAGCTTGTTGAAGCTACAGAAGATTTTATGGAAGAGCTTGGAAGAGGAGCCTTTGGGATTGTTTACAAAGGAGTTTTAAATCTTTCTGATAATTCTGAAGTTACCGTGGCTGTCAAGAAACTAGACCGTGTCGCGCAAGAAAACGAAAAAGAGTTCAAGAATGAGGTTAAAGTGATTGGTCAGATCCACCACAAGAACCTAGTGAAGCTAATAGGCTTCTGCAATGAAGGAAAGAGTCGGTTGATCGTCTACGAGTTCTTACCCAACGGAACACTAGCTGACTTTCTTTTACAGCATGTGAGACCGAGCTGGGAAGATAGAAGGCGAATCGCAGTTGAGATTGCTCGTGGAATATTGTATCTACATGAAGAGTGCAGCGAGAAAATCATACACTGTGACATAAAACCGCAGAACATACTTCTAGACGAGTATTACAGTCCCCGAATTGCGGATTTCGGTCTAGCAAAGCTTCTTATACTAAACCAAACGCATACTCTCACAAACATCCGTGGCACAAAAGGATATCTCGCGACAGAGTGGTTTAAGAACAGTCCCATTACATCCAAAGTAGATGTTTATAGCTATGGAGTAATGCTTTTAGAAATTGTGTGCTGCAAGAAAGCCGTCGATTTTGACGCGATTCTCGTTGATTGGGCTTATGATTGTTTCCGACAAGGTAGGTTGGACAAACTGATCGAAGACGATATAGAGGCCATTGACGACATGAAGACAGTGGAGAGATACGTCAAAATAGCAATTTGGTGTATACAAGAAGAGCCAGGGATGAGACCAAATATGAGAAATGTTACGCAGATGCTTGAAGGTGTGACTCAAGTTCATGATCCTCCAAACCCTTCTCCGTATAGTGTCTTCACTTGTTATGAGTCTGTGTCTAGTGGTACTGGTCTGGTGTCACATGTTTGATTTTCTTTGTTTCTTTTTGCTTGGGTGATATTTTTGTATCTTATATTTTCCAATAAGTGCAGTATATGATTAAGGAGATTTTAGGTCTATATCGAGTACATCTTCTCAGGTTGGAGACCAGAATATGTAATATAATTCTTTTCTACTCGCCATATGATCTCTAGGCTTTGTTCTTGGTGTCTTTATAGTTGAGCAGAGCTAATGACTTTTGTCAGTAAACATATGTGAACCTCAAACTATAGCTATATGAGAAAAGGTTCCATTCAAATTCAATTAATAAATAACAGATTGACATATGTCCCATATATATCTCATCTAAAGCCATCTCTGACTATTCAAAATCTGTTCCATTGACTCTCAAGTCATCTTATCCTTCTTACGTTTCAGTGGTACAGAACAAAACGCCACACACACTCTCACATCAACAGCAAAATGGATTTTATTTCTTCTTTGATAGTCCAACTAGTTCTTGTTCTTCAACTACAAGCACTTGTCGTTTTGCCTCAAAACATCATAAACGGATCTGTTCCTGTTGGAAAATCTCTCACAGCTTCAGAGTCCCAACAATTCTCCAGTTCATGGCGTTCTCCTTCTGGTGACTTCGCTTTCGGATTCCGCAAGATTCAACCAAACGATGGTTTCGTTCTCTCCATATGGTTCGACAAGATTCTTGACAAAACCATCGTGTGGCACGCACGAGGAGTCAACACAACCACCGGTCTTGTCCCTGATGGTTCCAAAGTTACATTAACCGCAGATCGCGGTCTGGTTCTCACTGACCCTCGAGGCCAGCAGCTCTGGAGCTCTTCGCTTCCTCGGACTAGAGGCTCTGTTTCTCGCGGGCTCATAACCGACCATGGAAACTTCGGTATCTTAAGCGAAGATTCTGGTACGGTTTTGTGGTCTAGCTTCGCTAATCCTACCAACACTTTGTTACCTACTCAGGTAAGTATTTTATTTCAAATATATTAAGATCTTAGAGACCCTAAATGTTGTAACCTTAAATATTTGCTTTTGCATTTGTTGTGAAAATATCCCACACTGTAAATGTGATACCTAGAGTAATATATAAACGATATGAGTCAATCCATTCATTGCCAAATAGTTTCAACGAACATTTTCGTGTCTTCTATTCTAACCAACCTATAACCTTATGCATTTTTAAATCAAAGTTTTGTTTACATAAGACTTTAGATATATTTATGTATTGTATGTATGTTGATGATGATGCAGAGTATTGAAGTCAGAGGTAATCTCTCATCTCGCCGGTCAGAGACAAGCTTCAGAAAAGGAAGATTTAGGCTACGTCTAGGTGATGATGGAGATCTTCAGCTTCTCGCTCTCAACTCCGAGACAGTTGCAGAATCAGATATATACTTTTCGTACTACTCAAGTAACACCAACGATCCTCAGAATCCTGGGACTCGATTGGTTTTCAACGAGTCAGGCTTCATGTATGTGATAATGAGAGACAATGCAACTAGATTTGTTGTCAATAAGAAAGATCCAGTATCATCCACGGACTTTTATCACCGTGCTGTTCTACATTTCGACGGGGTTTTTGCGCAGTACTATCACCCCAAGAAGCAGGGGAATAATAGGAATGGATGGTCGTTGGCTTGGTCTGAGCCCGATAATATATGTGCGAAAAGCTTTGGAACGATTCTTGATGCTAATGAGCTTGGGAATCTAGCTTGTGGGTTCAACAATATATGCAGTTTAAGAGATGACCAAAGGCCAAAATGTGAATGTCCTAAAAGATTCTTGTTGGTGTATCCGAGTAACGAGTATGGTGATTGTAAACCGGATTTCGAGATGCAAACTTGTGGACCGGAGGATAACCAAACCGCTACAGCAAACTCGGATGGAAATCTTTACGAGTTTATTACATTAGAGAGGACTAATTTTCCATCAGGAGATTACGAGAGGTACTCAAAGTATGATGCAGAAAGATGTAAAGCTTCTTGTCTTAGCGATTGTTTTTGTGCTGCGGTTGTTTTCGGAACAAGACGTGATCAAGTATGTTGGAAGAAAAAGTTTCCATTGTCTTATGGTATTAGAGATCCGAATGGTGACAGTGATACATTCATCAAGGTTTTAAGACGCGTTCCAGTA
The DNA here is from genome assembly GCA_900406295.1 of Aurinia saxatilis. Lineage (NCBI taxonomy): Eukaryota > Viridiplantae > Streptophyta > Magnoliopsida > Brassicales > Brassicaceae > Aurinia > Aurinia saxatilis. The sequence goes on along the minus strand of OVAP01004563.1, from coordinate 5,373 downwards.
ACCGGCAAATAAGAATCTAGACTTGGAAATTTCAGATCTCTAGGATAAGTTATATCTATATGTATGTGTTTCCGTCTTTATTTAAGGTTTCACAATTGGGAGTTTTGTGAATGGAAAAACATTTAGAAAAGCTTGTGTTTAAAAACCTTAAAACGTTTGTAATAAAGTTTGCTTGACTCCCTTTTTTGGGCTCAGGACTCTTTATCTCATTTAAAAGGTTTCATCTTCTTATGATTTTGGAGCTTTAGATCCCCACCGCGCTTTCCTCTCTCTTCTCCTCCTTTCTCTAAACGGCGACTTCATCTCTCTCTGATTTGAATTCACTTGATCGATTTGCATGTCTCTCTCTGACAACGATAATCTATCCCATAGATCCGACCTTCCAAAGGTATCGGTTGACAGTCTAGTCTCTATGGTCTCTCTTAATCAAGTTCTACTCGCCATGTCTCTCGAAGACGATGCTCCTTATGTGATGCCAGATCTTCCCCAATATTATGTAACGGAAACCAACTCACTTAGTCTAATGGCAACTTTACAGTCGGGTCCGCGGAATCGCCCTCTCTAAAGATCGATTTCAATTCATATTCCAATATGAACAAGATCTGGAAATGGTTTTGGCTAAAGGAGTACATACCTACAACGATTGGTGCATTACTCTAGATCGCTGGAATCCAAAACCTCCGCCGAATTATCTGCAATATATCAATGTATGGGTACAAATCAAGAAAATTCCGGTTAATCACTACACAGAACTAGCAATCTTCGATCTCGCTGGGTATGCAGGAGCTGTCAAAGAAGTTGCTTTCGATACAACAAAATCTCGAGTGGAGGAATATGTCAGAGCAAATGTTAAATTTGATGTCCTTCTACCTGATGGAGACACAACTTATGTGCTATACTACTATGAAAAGATTCAAAAAACATGCTTTGCATGTCAACGGATTACACATGAGCAGAGCAAATGTCCCATTCTTCTTGCCAAGTCTCATGTTTTACAAAAAGAAGTTTCTGCTTCAGTTCCACAAAAGAAGACGATCATGCTACAACCTGAAGATCCACTATTTGGAGTGCTCACAGAAGATCAAGTTGCTATTAATGAGATAACATGCAAACCAAAAATTGCTCATGAGGTTCTACAAGTCATGCAAGCAGTATCTCCTTGTTGCAAATGGTCAAGAAAGATTAGTCAGAGCGGAAAGAATCAAATCAACCATTGCCACAATGGAAGCAAATCCAGCAACTCAAAAGACCTTCCTAGGATTGGAGCAACAACCAGTAATATCACGAGACATCAACAAAGGCAAAGGAATAGTCTTCGATTATCCAATGCAAATGCAAAGCTCCAATCAAGCCAGCACCACTTCTACTGAAAAGCTTATGGGTTCAGCTATAGCATTCGGTCTTAGAGGATCATCACAAAGAGAAACAGATGAACAATATTCAGATAATGCTTCAATGATCTCTCCCACAAGCCTCAACTCTCATTCAACCTTCAACCCTTCTCAAATTGATGGTATTTTAGGAGATGGCCCCTCTGGTGTGATGGAAGTTCAGAAGAATTTCAGGAACCGACCAACAAGAAGGAACAGACAAGCAACACCAAATACATCATCACAAACTGAACACAGAAGAGGGAAAGCCCTTGCCTACTCTCACAAACGTAAAGCAGAAGGTGCAGCACAAGGAACAAGAGACAAAGTCACAAAACCAAAACATTTAGGCAATCCCCAGGGTGGGATTGCCCAGGTGTAATGAGTCTTATGTGCTGGAATTGTCAGGGTCTTGGTAAACCCGAGGGCCTGACAATTCCACGCCTTATGGAAATACGACAAAAGTATTTTCTTGAGGTGTTTTTTCTAATGGAAACAAAAAAAAAAAAACGGAATGTTTTAGTTGATCTCCAAGCCTAGTTAGGATATGACTTTGTTTATACGGTAGAGATCCTAGAGGTTGTAGTGGTGGCTTAGCACTTTTTTGGAAAGCCAATGTAAATATCCAGTTTCTCCATGTTAATAAAAATCTTTTAGACTTGTTCATTCAATTTGGATCCTTCTCTTTTTATTTCTCTTTTGTTTATGGTGACCCTAATCCTAAACTTAGACTTATTGTCTGGGAAAGAATCATTAGGATAGGATTATCAAGGGTGGGTAGCTGGTGTCTTATGGGTAACTTTAATGAGATTCTCCACGATGGAGAAAAACTTGGAGGCCTAACCAGAGAAGTTACATTCCCTTTGGAAACATGCTACAACATTGCTATCTAGAAGAACTCAAAAGCCAGGGGAATTCATTCACTTGGGGTGGATGGAGATACAAACAANTGGGGTGGATGGAGATACAAACAATATATCCAATGCAAGTTGGATAGAGCATTTGGCAACACTTCCTGGTTAGATCAATTCCCTGCATCAAACCAACAATTTCTAGAGAGAAGAGGCTCAGATCATCGTCCAGTTCTACTCAGTCTCATCTTCACTCCTCAGACCTTCAGAGGTCAATTCAGGTTTGATTTTAAGTTCATCACCAAACCTGAGACAAGAGAAATCATCAACAAAGCTTGGAATGTTACTTCAAATCATACAAATGTTTCAATCTCCCAAAGCTTGAGTAACTGCAGGATAAGTCTCGGTGCTTAGAAACAAACAAATCCTCTGCATTCCATGGATAACATCTCCAGGCTTCAAACTCTATTAGAAGTTGAAGACTCAAAGCACCCACCAAATAGAGACATAGTTTTTCGACTCAAGAAAGAATTGGTAAAAGCATATCAAGAGGAAGAATCATACTGGAAGCAAAGAATTAGAAAGAAATGGTTAAGTGAAGGTGATGGTAACACACGTTTTTTTTCACGCTTCAGTCAAAGCTGATAGATCTAAGAAGACTCTTCACAAACTGAAAGATAAGCAAGGCAAAATCCAAACAGCTGAAGCAAGCAAAGCTCAGGTAGGAATCGACTATTTCCAAGAGCTTTTCACTTCTAATAATCCTACAAACTTCCAAGATATTTTCAGAGACTTCCTTAGAAAGGTCACAGACTCCATGAATCAAAAACTGATAGCTCCGCTCACCAAAGATGAAATAAGAAATGTTGTTTTCTCAATCAAAGCTTCAAGTGCACCGGGGCCAGATGGTTTGAATGGCATGTTCTACCAACACTATTGGGATATTCTGGAACCAAAGATAGTCTTTGAGGTACAACATTTCTTCTTATCCTCTGTTTTGCCAAAAGAATGGAATTTTACACACATATGTCTCATTCTAAAGAAGACCAATGCACAAGAAATGAGAGACATTCGTCCTATCAGCCTCTGCAATGTCATATACAAAATCATATCCAAGATTCTGGTACATAGACTTCAACCTCTACTCTCACAAATAGTATCTCAGAATCAGTATGCTTTTGTATCAGACAGGTTGATTTCGGATAACATTATAATAGCTCATGAGATGGTGCATGCTTTGAGAACTCATCCAGACACTGCTTCAAACTATACGGCCATTAAGTCAGACTTATCCAAAGCTTTCGATCGTGTTGAATGGAAATACATTGAGGTGCTTCTCTTAGCATTAGGATTTCACTCCACTTTGGTTAAATGGATCTTGGCATGTCTCTCCTCAGTTACTTTTCCAGTACTTATGAATGGACAACCATTCAAGATGATTACACCTCAAAGAGGATTAAGACAGGGTGACCCCCTTTCACCCTTTCTCTTTATTCTCTGCACAGAAGGCCTTACTCATCTACTGAATAGAGCTCAGAGCAACAATTCAATCACATGTATCGAATTCTCAGACACTGATCCACAAGTTCAGCACCTGTTGTTTGCAGACGACAGTCTATTCCTATGCAAAGCTTCACAGTCTCAAGCACAGCAGTTCCTTCAAATTATGTAAACTTATGAAGCAGCCACTGGACAATTTATGAACAAAGACAAATCTTCAATTACTTTCGGTTCCCAAATACTTGAAGTCACAAAAATGAAGTTAGACAGGTTTTGCAAATCACAAATGAAGGTGGAGCAGGAACCTACCTCGGACTACCAGAGTGCTTCAGTGGTTCAAAGGTTGACGTGCTCTCCCACATTCATAAGAAAGTAAGATCTTCTTCCTCAAGATGGTTTTCAAGACTTCTCTCCTTAGGTGGAAAAGAAACACTCATCAAAACTGTAGCATTGGCATTTCCCATCTTTGCCATGTCATGCTTTAGATTCCCTAAATCAACCTGTACTGCAATCAATACTGCAATCTCAGATTTCTGGTGGAACTCCTTTGAAGGTATTAGGAAAATACATTGGCTAGCTTGTGATAAATTGTGCCTAACTAAAGATCAAGGAGGTTTAGGTTTCAAAGACCTTGAGTGTTTCAATCAGGCGCTTCTTGGTAAGCAAGCCTATAGGATTGTTAATGTTCCTAACTGCCTATTCTCTCAATTCATCAAGAGCAGATATTTCAATAATGGAGAGTTTTTGCAAGCTTCAACAGGGAATAGACCTTCGTTCGCCTGGAGAAGTTTGTAATATGGAAAAGAATTACTAGTCAAAGGCTTACACAAAAGAATTGGCAATGGCTTCAACACAAAAGTGTGGCTTGATCACTGGCTTCCTTAAGATGATAGATTCACAGCACCTCTCAGGAAAAACTGTTGTTTCAGTCCCTCACTTAAAGTTAATGAGCTCATCAATTTTCAATCCAGGACTTGGGACAGGGGAAAACTGGAGGAACACTTCTTTCCCAATGATATAAATCGTATCCTCAGTATCACCCCTGCCACCTCTACTCCAAAAATTTCGTCCTGGAAATTCACTCATTCAGGAGCTTACAGTGTAAAGTCGGGTTATAATCTGGCCAACAACTCAAAACATGAGGAGCTCATCACTTTAGCAACTGCTCAACCTTCTCTCAATACTATCAAAGAGCGGATCTGGTCTGTACAAACTCCTTTAAAGAAACAATGTATAACTGGGAGAAAAAATGTATAACTGGACCTAAAAAACAATGTATAACTGGAAGAAACTTCAACAAATTTCAAACCAAAATTGGCACTTTGATCTACTCACAAAGTTAGATTTTGGTTTGAAATTTGTTGAAGTTGCTCCCAGTTATATATTGTTGAAAATGGAAAATCTAACTTTGTGAGTAGATCAAAGTGTCAATTTTGGTTTGAAATTTGTTGAAGTTTCTCCCAATTATACATTCTCCACTAAAGAGGAATTTGATAAGTCAAGTTTTTTTTTTTAGGTCCACTGTAAAAATAAAAAAACTTGACTTATCAAATTCCTCTTTAGTGGAGGATCACTACCATTTATATCTTTGTGGGAGAAACTTTTTTTTTTTTGTCTCAAACTGATTTTATTCAAAACTAGTAAATTGACCA
>OVAP01004562.1:0-14374 GCA_900406295.1 Aurinia saxatilis | reverse complement strand
ACCCTAACAAATATATCATTTATAATGAAAAATAGCTTTGATAAATGAAAGATATAATGGNTCTATAATTTTACTAAACCTTAAATCCTAAAATCCTAAACCCTAACAAATATATCATTTATAATGAAAAATAGCTTTGATAAATGAAAGATATAATGGTATTAAAATAAAAAGATGTGGATATATGTGATTAAAAAAAAGGTGTGGTTATATGTGGTTAGTGGGTATAGAAAGTTGGATATATTTGTCATTCTCTCCACGATATTTGAATGTATACATATCAAATTGACTGGTATTATTATATTTTGTTTCATTTAATTATTTTTATCTTAATAGTTAGGAATATTGACGTTAATTTTTGTTAACTTAATAGATTATGATTTGTGTAAAATAAAACAATCAAATGTTTATAAATATAAAATATTATATAAAATTAAACTTAGTGTTTATTAATCACCAAAAAATTGTGAAATGGTTGTCAATTTTTTAAAAATTGTGATTAATATTTTTTAAAAATAATGATGATTAATGTTTAAAACATAATTAATATGTTTCAAACAATTAAATAATTTTGTTATTAAAGAATATTTTTTGATGTTTCAAGATAGTGTTTCTTTTTCTCAATTATGGGAGTTAATAACAGAAATTCAAATTTAGTGCCTTTCATAAAATTTCCCATGTTTTTCATAAAATCATCATAAATTGTGAAATGGTTGTCAAGTTTTTTAGAATTGTGATTAATATTTTTTAAAACTGTTGATGATTAATGTTTAAAACATAATTAATATGTTTCAAACGATTAAATGTTTTTTTATTAGAGAATATCGTTCGATGTTTCAAGATAGTGTTTCTCTATTTCCAATTATGGGAGTTAATAACGGAAATTCAAACTTATTGTCTTTCATAAAATTTCCCATGTTTTTTATATTGATAGTTGATGTGCGAAACATATTTGATATCTTCCAGATGATTAAATTTGTTAGTTATTAGAGAATGTCACGTGAGGCTTTAAGAGACCTATTATCTCTTTTCAATTATGAGAGATAGTAGTGGAATTTTTTTCGTTGAGAAATTAAAGATTGTCTATCTTCCTATTATTTTATTTTCTAGGGCTAAGTTGAAGATATATATATAGTGCTGATATATGAATAAACAGATTGGATTTGTTATGTGTAATTTTTAAGTTTCTCTACTAAAATAGTTCAATATAAAAACACTTAGTTTTATATTGTGAATAATTAATACTAATATTTAATATGATTTATATATTTTCAGAGTTTATATCATGAATGTCTTTTCAAATTCCTTTTGTAACTGAATAAATTAGTATAAAAGTATATTTAAAATGTTAAATAGATGTTGAATTAAATTATTTTGTAAAAATTAAATATGAAAATGATGTGGCATCCATGTAGATGATGATGTGTCATCACCAGAAGAGAGAAAGCTAACTTTATTGATATAGACTAGTGGTTGATCCGCGCGGAATATATTACTTTTTTTGTTTCCATTTATTTTCTTCTTGGGATAATGATGTCCCACACATGTTTTTGTGATTGTAGTACACTTTTTTTGAATTTTTTGTGATGTTGTTTTAAAAGATCTATTATACATAGTCTATGCGATTTATATGGTTTACTATTTGAAAGTGTATTGCAATTTTTGTTGTCATGTTGTTTTAAAATATCCATAATTATATACATCTCACGTCATTCTACCAATATTTTTAATCACACTATGTTAGTGTGCAATCCTGATCTTTTTTTATTTGTTTTAATTGTTAGATATATTGATATGAATCTTGCTTTCTTTCTTTTTTTAAAACATCTTATTCATTCACCACCAAACTCAATGAGTTCAAACAATAATAGAACTGAAGCAAAAATAAAACCGGGAAAAAGTAGAAAACACACAATCCTAACCATAAGGATATCTAGTGATCTACTCTTACTTCCTGTTGAAGTCGATCGTGAAGCCATGATGGACCACTCAACGATAAATAAGATTGGAACCGACCGTTTCTCAACACACTCGTAGCTATATCTCCAGCTATACCATTAGCATGGGGATGCACCAGTTCAAAAGAGATCGATTGGAATTGAAGGCTAAGCTGATGGATACAATGCAATAGAAACCAATATTTAGGCCAATACAATACAATGCAATGATATGAATCTTGCTTAATTATGTTAATATTTTATGATTTGTGTTGGATAAGATAATTAGTTATCTGTAAATTCGGAGTCTAATATCTTATTACAGACTAAAATGATTGTCTTAATCTCTCACCACCATAAAAATGTTAAATAGTTGCTCATCATTTTTTAATCGGTAGATATTCTTAAGATCAATTTTTTCATTCTCCTCATACTTAATTTTGTTTGTTTTGAATATATGTCGTCTGAGATTTTAAGAGACTGATTGTCTCTCTAGTTCTATTCCATTTATTTTGGTTATATTTCTATCCTAAGCTTGAAAATTTATACTTTGCCCACTTGATTTCATTTAACAGAGGAGTATTAACAGTAGTAATATCTTAATGAATACATATTAGGTTGACTGGTATTTTTTGTTTCTTATGCGCATAGCAGAGTAGTTGTTGATCGTGCATCATTGAGTTTGGTCAATCGCTAAAATATACAATATATTAGTATTAACAAATTATTTTATTATTTTATGAAATTTTAATAGTAGGAGTTTTTAGTTTTATGCAATATAAATGAAGTATGAAATATATTAGTTTAAAAGAATTATTAATCCTATTATTGTTTCATGAAATTATAATAGGATTAACATATTAGTAAAAATGAATTATTTTATTATTTCATTAAATTTTAATGGTATGAGTGTTTAGTTTTATGATTTGATCATCAGGTTTAATATCATAAAGTAGTTAATATTAAAAACGTTTAAAGTAATAAACAATCTAAATTTATTTTGAAAAATATAAATTATTAATCAGATTATTGTTTCATAAAATTATAATTGTGTAAGGTTGTATTTTATAATTTATAATAGGAGTAATGTCTTTTCAAATTCCTTGAATCATCATGTATTAGCTAGTTACATAAGTAGTTAATGTTTAGAGTTAAATTTTTAACAAATAATGAAAATTAATAATATAAATTATTTGTAAGCTTAGTTAGCTGATGATGTGTCTTCATCAAAAGAGAGAAAAATTAACTTTATGTATATATATATATATACTTTATAGAAAGCAAGAATATATGTATTGTGTACATTATTCTTGTGTTGAGTGTTTTTTTTTAATAGCTTGACCCTATATTTTGTTAATCAAACAAAAATACAAAAATACAAAAATTGTTTGAAATAGTTAGTTAAAAATTTTAATTAATATAGTTAGTTAAAAATAGTGAACTAAGAAAGTCAAAATACTATATATGGGAGAAATATAGCAATAATAATGCTTAGCCAACTACTATTTTTTCTAAATTTATGTTGGGTTATGTAATATTACCATGTAATGTATATTTGATTTAGATAAAGTTGAATATAAATTTTATTAGTTTACAAAGCAAAATGAGTGAGTAAATTTTGAAGGTGACCTCTTGTTAACTGCTCATTTTTAAAAATATAATTTTTGGAATATTTTAAAACTACCATTATTTACCAAAGTTATTTTTCATTACAAATTTTTTAGGGTTTAGGGCTTTAGCACTTATAGTTTAGTAAAATTATAGAGTTTATGATTGATTTATGGTTTAGGGTTAAATCCTTATAAAAATAGGATTAAGTTTTAATTAATATTATGATTTAACTGTTAGGATTTAGAGTTTAGAATTTACGGGGTTACAATTTATTACGGATTAGAAGACTTTTTAGGGTTTAGGGTTTCTTAAAACCCAATAAATAATGGTAATTTTTAAAAAATTACACATTCCAATAGTATTTTTGAAATATGGTGCATCAAAAAGTGATAGTTTTAAATTTTTTCCAAAATATTTTTTGTCAAAAGTAAGTTTATATAATATACTTGACTATTTTTAAGAAAGAAAAAAAAGTTATAAAACAAGTGTAAAATATACTTGACTATTTTTTTTAAGTAGAAAATGTGAGAAAAAGAAAAAAAGAGTAGAAAAAAAGAGGAGTTATTGGAGTAAAATTTTCTCTCATTTTAGTGTTACCACAATTGAAAAAAAAATATGATCTGAAGGTTAGTAAGATATCAATACAGAAATCAAATCTGAATCTCAAATCATTTACATGTAGATATAGTCTAATGATCTTGCACGACGGTCTTCTCTGAGCTCGTTGACGATGACAGATTTTTTTTTATAATTAAAACTGAAATTTGATTTGATTTATTTTATTTTGTTTTTTTATTATACTTTAAAAACTAAAGAATTGAAGAAAAAAAAGGAGGAAAAAAGGCAAAATAAATGACGGGGGGTTAAGACTTGGTAGTTAGCTTAGCTCTTGTCTGGACTCTGGGAGGGGTCCAGTGGGATTAGGTTTCTTTTTCTTCGTTTCGTGGGTCCCACCTCTCTTTATCGTTTCCCCACCGTTATGCCGTGCCGTCAACTCCGTTGACTTGAAGACAACGCTTCTCGTCCTTTACTGAGTCTCACGTCGTCAACTTTCCCCTAACGCCAACTTAACGGAATCCGTCACCGTTTTTAGAATTAAATTGTATTATCTTTACGGATCGCCTATTTACACGTCACTCTGTCGATCTCACTCTTTTATCTTCTGACACGTGGGCATATCTGACGCTATATTGAGGAATTAATCCAACTCAATGCAATTTTTTTTTTTGTCAAAACTCAAATGCAATTTCTTAATTTATTTTACACCGTTTCTGACTTGGATCTAATTTTTTTCTTCTTAAAATCTTGTCAGAGAGAACCAAAAAACAAAAAAAATGAAAAGAAAAAACTTTGGACAACCTTTCATATAATTTTCTAAATATATCTAGAAAGAAAATAAAATACAAACAAGAAAGACATGCATAGTCACTTTGTGATCAAATCTGACATTAAAGAACCTATCAAGATCTTCTTATATGTAAAGGAAATTTCCTTTTATTAAAAAGCTAAAGGGAAGAGTCAGACTGATACACACGCGCGTATATATCATAACCAATTTATCAAACAGAAAATGACTTGATTGAAAATATTACGAATCACAAAATTGTGAACAAACATTTCAACACCATCAAACAAAAGAAAAAAGACTTAATTTTCTTTAAAATATAGAGGTGGTTCTAAACCCAAACAATCAAACTCTTGCGATCAAATCTAAAATTATCTATTTTTATTGGCCGAATATTCCTATAAATGTTATTGCAGCATAGTCGTAAAATGGTTCGAATATGATTTTATGATATTGAGTTCGACACTAGCATATGTTAAAACATATGGTTTAATCGCAATTCGGCAAATTAAAAAATGGAATAGCCAATATAGAAGAATTAAATACACCTGTTGCTTGGTCATTGATATATAACGTTTGACAAAGGAGTGATTTCTCGTTGAAAATCGAAACCTTTAGCTAAGACTTTACACAACATTAAGTCTTTATATACACTCTCTCTCTTTATTTTTTCTTCCCTACCTCTCTCTCTCTCTCTCTCTCTTTCTTTTGTCTGAATATGGAAGAACAATCTCAAGATCGCCGTGAAATTGCCTTCTTGCACTCCGGTGAATTTCTCCGGGGAGATTCCGACTCAACTGATCATGAACCCAACGAGTCTCAGGCCGAACATCATCACAAGCCCTCCATCAAAGAAGTTGATTTCTTTGCCGCCAAAAACGATATTGATCATGTGACAAGAACCATGATCGTTGGATCTTCCCGTTTTAACGTAAGGTTTTAGATGATATATATTAATATATACATATAAATTGGATGTTATTAATTACATAAAATTCATGGTCTATATATTAGGATTCACGTCTTGGAACATCAAGTGATGATGGTGACGACAATACCAAAACCCAAGTGAGTTTGTCTGAACTGCTATAATGTTTTTTCGATAGAATTCCCATTTTGTTATTTTTAATAGAATTTTCACTATATTGAAACAAAATATTAATTGTTGTATACGTATACACTTATGTGATCATGTAGATTTATCCACGTTCAGTTCTGTATTGAAAAGTTATATGATAGTATACAGATTACAGCTAAGGTTTATATAACAAAAATAATATGGCTAGCAGATTAGTAGGCTGAAATTGGAGCTAGAGAGACTTCACGAGGAGAATCAGAAGCTGAAGCATTTATTAAATGAGATCAGTGAGAGTTACAACGACCTTCAACGTAGAGTTTTGCTGGCCAGACAGACTCAAATGGAAGGTCTTCACAGACAACACGAGGTAATTGATATTAATTAAATGATCGTAATAAATTGATTTATCACTTTTTGTGAAATTTTGTCTTTTTTTAAAAAAAATATTACGAAATTATTCATTGATATGCTATTTATATAAAAAATTAGTTTTAGGTTTCAATTACAATAACATTCATCCGTTTATAATATAATTAAGAAGTTGTTGATCTTATACAATGAATAAGATTCATACTAGTTTTATTTTTCTCCATATCATTGAAATTTAAAACTATGTGCAATTTAATGTACGTAGTTCGATAAAGTAATGAGATTTTTCTTCTCCAACTAAAATGCATAGATTTAAAAAACTATAACCAAACTAAATAAATGCAGCATTTATTTGATAATAGAAAATAAGTTTTTTCTTAAGTAGCCAATGACAAGGTCAACACAAGTTTGTTTCTTAAGTACAACTACAATTAAATGAAGAATTAATTAGTTTTTCTTTAAGCTACAAACGAGAATGGCGTTTGTTTATAGTTAGGTACGTTCCCGTATTAGCATCATGTTTTTTGTCCACGATCTGTTAATGTTACTTTACCATAGATTTATAGTATTGTTGTTACCACTATGGTTATAATATGTGTGAATTATCAAATGTGTATATATGTTAATTTGTCTGTGTGTACTTGTCTCTACGTCGGTCGGAACTACATAGTGAAACTTGGTCAACTTTAATTAAATTACCAAAACTAAGCGATAATGTTTGGATGTATACATATATCAGTCTCCAAGAATTTTTTAATTCAGATTTGCTACAAAAAATTAATTTTTCTTACAGTTGATTTGTTTTGGTTAAAAGATTGTACCCCAAGCTATATCCTCACAAGCTCTAGATGAAATTCCAACCACCAATATGAAACGACAGTCTCCCGACGATGTGGATGATCGTGATCAGCACAAAGGTTCACCAAAAACTCCAAGATTGGAGCAAAACAAGAGTATTAATGAAGAACAACAAAACCCTCATGATCAATCTCCATTTAGAAAAGCTAGGGTTTCGGTTAGAGCTAGATCCGATGGCACCACGGTAACTTTTCATCCTGTGTTACTATTTTGTTACTTTTTCCATATGTATACATCATTTTTTGGGGAACAAATAAGTCAATCATTTTAAAAATAAATTTGATAGGTAAATGATGGATGTCAATGGAGAAAATATGGTCAGAAAATGGCGAAAGGTAATCCATGTCCTCGCGCTTACTATCGTTGCACCATGGCCGTCGGTTGTCCTGTCCGTAAACAGGTTAGTAATCAGCAAAATTAATCTAAAAAAAAAAAAAAACTCAATGTTTAAAAATTTATACACAAAATTTCATTGCCTATAAAATACCTTTTTTTTATCAAATAAATGAAACTCTAGTGAAAAATAAGAAATATATTTTATAAAATTACGTGCGAATATAAATTACAATTTTGATTAAAAAAAATGCCATATCAAAATTTAAGTATATACAGCCTTCAGAAATTATCTATGTAAACAATTATCCTCCAAATAGGATGACCAATTTTGCAGCGTTAAATAAGTGTGTTTGATAAAATAAAAGATTAACATGTTAGCAATAAACAGTAGACCAAAAAAAAAAAAACCATGTTAGCAATGAACAAAATCACTCTACGACAATTGCAGTGTTTTAAAATTTTAAAATTGCTTTCGGATCTATTAACAAAATTTTGTTGACTATATAAAGTACTTTTTATCAGATAAATGAAAATTTCTAGTGAAACAAGCAATCTCACTCTATTTATATAGAATTACGGACCGAATATAAATTAGAGTTTTGATAAAAACCAATATTTAAAGATTAATAATGTATTTATTTTTTACAAGGTTTTCAAAAAGATGTTAGAAAAACTTTCCGAAAATAGAAATGCACTCTAAACTGTATATACAAAAATATGCTATTTTAGAACTCAAAACTAGAATGCACACATTTTCAAAGATGTTATAATTTGCTTCTTTTTTTATTTATTTCATATAGGTCCAACGATGTGCCGAAGATACAACTATCTTGACCACAACATACGAAGGAAACCATAACCATCCTCTTCCACCATCAGCAACCGCAATGGCAGCAACCACCTCGGCCGCAGCCGCTATGCTCTTATCTGGCTCAACCACCAGCAACATCCACCAAACTCTCTCTAACCCCTCCGCATCTTCATCATCTTCCTTTCAACATAACTTCCCATACACTTCCACCATCGCTACACTCTCCGCCTCCGCTCCTTTCCCCACCATAACTCTAGACCTCACCAACCCGCCTCGACCTCTACAACCGCCCCAACAATTTCTAAGCCAGTACGGTCATGCAGCGTTTTTACAAAATGCTACTCAAATCAGGTCTATTAACAATAATAGTCCACAGTTATTATTACCTAATGTGTTGGCCCCACAAGCCCCACCACGTGACATGGTCGATTCGGTTAGGGCGGCGATTGCGATGGATCCGAATTTCACGGCGGCTCTTGCGGCGGCGATATCAAACATTATCGGAGGAGGAAACGACAACAATAATAATGACAATATTAGTAATAGTAATATTAAGGTTGATGCGAAAAGTGGAGGAGGGAGTAGTAACGGAGATTCGCCACAGCTTCCACAGTCTTGCACCACTTTCTCTACCAACTAATTTTGTATTTATCTAAGTGACATTATTATGTGTTATCTTATTATTATCACACACACACATACACATATGTATACAGATATATCTGTATCTTCGGTTTTCTGGTGTACATTATAATATATGTAACATATCTATATGGAGAGAGATTATGGTTTTTTTTCCAACCGGACTCGATTTTGGCTATTAATATTGTCTATGTGCCGGGTTTTTTCTATGTTCAACGTACGAGGGATGCAGGTTCTGAATCTGTATACTTTTAATCTATATCCACATTGTAATCTTTAATGTCGAAAACATGATAGTACATTGACCGGATATTATACTCCAGTGAGTAGTATCACGGTTAGTATGTCACGTTTAAGATTTAATCTGGAAATGCTGGTGATTTACTTACTCATAATATGAGTAATCTTTCTTTATCGTGTGATCTCTCTTGAGGATGAGTTTGATTTTAACTACATTTGATGATTGTGAAAGCCTTAAATCACATCTTATTCAATTTTTGTTTTGACATATCTAAATGTTAAATACGGTTTTCGGCCAAAATATTTTTTCAAAGAAAAACGTTATAAGAGAATTAATAAATGTATATATTTTTAATATACACGTTTTTCTTTCTTTTCTTTTTTTTTCCGCAAAATAATCTGAAACAAAATAACATAACATTCTTGAGAAAAATAAAATAAAAAGAACACTACTATGTGGATAAAAATAAAAATTAATATCAGAGAACACTATTATTTCATTTTCTCTCCGAGCCTATGGGTCTAACTGGTAACACTTTAAAAAAATTCAGCCAGATTCAACTACATTCAGCAAAAAAATAAAATATATATATATATATATATATATATTTAAATATGTATTTAACTATATTATACAACTCTTCCAACACCAACTCATATATATAAATATATTTATTTCTCCTATATTCAGCAAAATTTTGTCAGATTCATCAACTGTTACCATTTGACTTACTAGTTATTCAGCAATATTCCGCAACAATTCATCTTTTAATTCTGCAACATTTTACATTCCGCAAAATTCAGCAACATTCAGCGGTTACCATTTAGCTCCTATATACCATAAAGATTTTGTAGACGAATAGTTGGATTGTAGCTGTAAATTTTGTTTATCGTGAGAAAATGTTTCAAATTTGTAATAAGAACAATTACGTTTCAAAAAAGCAAAACGTTAAAATAAAAAGTATAAAGATTATAGATTCAGGGCTATGAATGGTGAACATCTGTTTGCGATTAGCGATGTGGTTGAAATAGTAAAAAATGTAAGTATGGTTCATATAAAATGGTATACATAAGTGCAGTTTGTGATAAAATACAAACAAAGGGTGCAACTGGATGTACTCTTAGAGTACCAAATCTCAGAGTAATCTATGATTACTCTGAATTATGCTAAATTTACACCAGTTGTTAAAATATCAGATTCAAAGGAAATTGTGTGGGGTCCATCCAATAGAAGAATAAAATCAGTATTATTCTGAGATTTATTCCCCTTTAAAAGAGGAGAGGAATGAGATTACGCTGAATTTTTTTTTCTATTCCTCTAACTACTACTCTTCCATTCTTTTTTTTCCACTCAATTATTACTCTTTATTACTCTGTGTTACATCCAGTTGCACCCAAAGATACGCACTTAAATCCGCCAATTAGGTGTCACCATTCAAAGTCTCAAAATGAAGCCATGAGACTAGATAATATCATATCTGAAATATAGAAATTAAAGTAAGGGACTAATCAATTGTCTGTTTCGTCTGACAAAAAAAGATTATATGTTCAAAATGAGAACTTTTGACCCCAAAAAGAAGAGGAGAGAGATCCACTGATGGGAAATTATTGCTACAAAAATAGATTAAAACATTTATAACCACCTCAGACCAAAAATGAAACAAAATCATGTACAACCCGCCCAGTCAATCATCCAATTTGAATAGCAAAAACAAAATCTTTTTTTTTTGTAGATACTAGATATAATTTCAGGGTTTGATATAATTTTTTTTAATTTATAACAAGTTCGTGAGATAAGTCAAAGCTTTATATACTCTTTTGTAGAAGAGGTCGGAAAAGAAGTTTTTTGTCTGTCTTTTGGTCAAAAAGAAGAAGGAAAGCTATGAATCCTGTTTCAAGTGTTACCCATAAAGTGAAACAGGAGCCTATGTAGGCCCAAAGCCGTTTAAAAGAAAACGTAAATGGGCCTATTAAAAAGAGTCACGCTCAGAAATGAGTTAAAGTAGATCCGACCGAGCGTTACTTCAAATTTTGAAAACCCGACCGTTGCTATTGTCTCATTCCTGTTCCTCCTCTCTCTAGACTAGAAACAAACACACATTATTAATTAAATTAATCAACTCTCAAACTCTTTTGTCTCCCATCTCTGTAATTTTCCCAAGCTCAAGAGTCATGAAGATTTTGTGTTAGACTTTCTCTTCCGTGAAGATCTGAGGAGTAGCAGCAATGACGAGACGACGCCATGGCTGGCAACGACCATTTCATCCTTTACAGGTTTTCAATTTCTCCATTTAATGGTTTCGATTTCGTCTTAGGGAAGATCTATGTATAGAGAGCTGAATCATTGTTTTCTATTGGTTGATCTATGGTGTAGATAGTTTCTATATTTTGCTGATTAGCTTAGATTAAGCTGTGCTTACTTTATAAGATTTGAATATGCCTGAATGTTTTATACTCGATGAGGTCTTTGATTACTAGATTGAGCTGTGTACTGGTTTGTGCAGATTGTTGGAGCTGTTATTTTTAGTGTTTTGGTCACAGCCTTCTATGTATTCCTCGGCTTTTACCTGGGGAATCGAATAGCTGTTATCACATTTCTTTCGGTCTTCTCCTTTGTGGTAAGCAAGCTCAAAGAAGTTGGATTTGTCTACTTCTCTTCTTGTGATTGAAAACTGAGATTTTTTGCATTTCAGGCGNTTGGTCACAGCCTTCTATGTATTCCTCGGCTTTTACCTGGGGAATCGAATAGTTGTTATCACACTTCTTTCGGTCTTCTCCTTTGTGGTAAGCAAGCTCAAAGAAGTTGGATTTGTCTACTTCTCTTCTTGTGATTGAAAATTGAGATTTTTTTGCATTTCAGGCCGTTTCGGTTATAGTGTTATTCGTTAGGTGTACCGCGATTGATCCTACGGATAAGACTAGTGCTAGGAAAAAGAGAAAGGCTAAATCCAAAGGAGTCTTGACGGAGCTGAGGTTCAAGGTTGTGTTAAGCCAAGTTGTTGTGAGGTTTTTCAGGAGGGTAGAGAGGAACATCTTAAGGAATTTTATCAGACGGACTTATTTGGATCCATGGAAGAGCAGCGTGCAGCTCGAACCGCTTCTTCCTTTTCCACTTGTCATGCAAGATGATGATTCTGTTACACCAGACCCGAAAGAGGAAGATGATATCTCTTACTGCTCACTTTGTGATCTAGAGGTTAAACGCAGCAGTAAGCATTGCAGGACATGTAACAGGTGTGTTGAAGGGTTTGATCACCATTGCAGGGTAAGGTTTTGGATCTTTTCCCCCTAAATGTTTACCGTTTTTTCTTGGATGTATACATAAAATTTTTATTTTTGGATGTTTGGTGTATTCAGTGGCTCAATAACTGCGTTGGGAAAAGGAATTACACCACTTTCATACTCCTGATGGTTTTCGTCTTGCTCATGGTATGTACTATTGCCATCTCAAGTAATTAAAACAGAAACTGAAATCTTCTGGTCACTGAAATGGACTGGCCTTTGTTGCAACAGCTAATTATAGAAGGTGGAACAGCCATTGCCATCTTTGTCAGATGTTTTGTAGACAAGAAAGGAATGGAAATTGAACTAAAGAGAAGGCTTTTTGTAGAGTTCCCTAGATGGGCTCTTGCTACTATATCTGTATAAATTTTCCCAATGTGTGCTCTTTTTATTTTGCTTCTTTCTCGTAATTCTTTTCGCTTATGAGGTTTGTAATGTTTTGTGTTCTTACAGGTTTTCTTGGTCTTGATAACTGCCTATGGATCAGCAGCCATGGGGCAGCTTTTCTTCTTCCATGTGGTTCTCATTAGAAAGGTAACTCTTACAGCCTCCTAAAGTATGAATGTAGCTGAATTACTCGGTTTTAGATATCTTTCTTTGACAAGTAATGCTCAATTATTTGCAGGGGATGAGAACATATGACTATATATTAGCAATGAGGGAAGAGAATCAGTTTGCAGACGTGGACCCTTTTGATGAATTAGATTCATCTTCTGATGAAAGCTCCGATTTCGATTCACCCGAAAGACCAAGACATACGTTTATCTCCAAGTTTATGTGCAGGAAAGCAAATGAGGTGAGTATATAATTTAACTCTTGAGCTTTATTTGTGTTTTACTTCTTCTCAATAGTTGTGTCTGTTTTTTGACAGAATCAGCACAGACTATCCATAAAAATTGAAGGAGATGAACGTTCACCTTCTACATTGATCAACAAGAAACCAGGTTTTCATGTAAGCATAAACCCATGGAAACTGATCACATTAAGCAGTGAAAAGGCTCTACAAGCAGCTGAGAAAGCAAAGGAGAGACTGAGGAAGGCAAAACCGGTCTCCGAGGCTGAAGAAGATACACTAAAGCCACTTCCATTAGAGACAAAGTTCGGTCTTCTATTAGATCCAGACAATAACAACATTGGGTTACCACCATCAACATCTACAGCAATTAAGCTTCAGGTTTCACCGGGGAAGTTCTCTAGCCCACGAAGAAGGTTCTCAGGCTCTTCTTCTTCTTCTTCCGCCACCGTGCCATCTCCCAAGCAAAAATACAGGAGTAACTTTGACTTGAAGCTAACAGAAGTTTCTAGAGAGCTTGAAAGTTACATCTCAAGACAGGTTCTGTGTTCTGTGATAAAGCAAGATGGAAGTGAAGCATCACCAAGATAAAAGAAGCTGAGATTTTTTTGTGTGAGTGTTGTTGATCAAATTCTGTATGTTTCTGGGGTTAATTGTTCTCAGTCTCTGAGAAATATTTAAGAACTAATTAACCTATTTAAGAACCTTTATACATGGTATATATGTTCATGAGTTACCGAAAGGTGGTAATTGTTTTGTATTTGTTAGGGGGAAAAGAACCTCACAAGTTCACAACATACTAATAATGAGTGAACAAAGAGTATTTGAAATTACATTTTAATGCACAGAAAGTGGTAAACAGAGAGAATCTGGAGTTTGTAGTTACTCCATGATGTTGAGCAGTGAAAGTTCCATCTCTGAAAGATCCATGTCTCCTTCCAATTCTCGAAAATCAAGTAGACTCTCGAGATAGTCCAAATCGTCTTCCTTTTGCTCGTTGCTCTCAACGTGATTGTTTTGGTGAGGATCATGATCCTGAGCCGAGGATGGATCAGTATACCCATCACACTGA
>OVAP01004561.1:0-14375 GCA_900406295.1 Aurinia saxatilis | reverse complement strand
GAAATGAGACTAGTCTCAATTTATAAACCATAAAAATGATGAATTTTGGTACATATATACTTTTTTTTAGATAGAATATCATCAAAGAGTTACAACAATTTGGTTGGAGTAAAAATATGAAAAAATTTGTATAACAAAAAAAATCAGAAAAGAAAGAAAAGGAATGCTCGCACCAATAAACTCGTGCCACGTGTTCAAATAATGATCTTTCAACATGTTGAATCTTTTCAACATGTTTAATACACATGTACACCCACGTTGATTCAACTATCTCATTGTAAAAGAAAAAAAAATTCAACTTTTGAATAAGTTTATTCAACGGCCTCATTGCTGATAGTCTTATGCTTCTAATCAAACCTAATACCGAACGTTTTAGTCCGGTCATTAGACGCAAAGTGTGTGTTAGTGGTTGGAATGTTTTTAAGAAGATCTACATCGATCAATGCACAACAACAAAAATCTAGGGTTGGATTCGCATGAGGCTGAAAAAGGGAAAGGTGAGAGATCATATTACATTACTACATGTGATGAAGTGTAATATTGGGGTCTTCATGTTTATTTTATTAGGTCAATTCCTCTTTTAATGCTGCTATGAAAAAATGTCAGTCTGCACTGCATATATTGTATCAATAAGTCTACCCAATGATTAGAAGAAGCTTGCTCTCAATTATTGTTTTCCTCCTTAAATTTAATGTTTATCACTTTTTTGTTGTTAGTGGATGCTTAGCATTTTTTATATTTACTTAAGATCATTCTAACAAAATTGACATTTATGTGTATACTCCTCTTTCCTAATTACAGTTTTTTCACACATATATATCAAGATGATCTATATAAAAATAATCAGAGTTAATAAAATTTAAAGCGAAATTCATATAGTCACAAAAACAACCAAAGTGCAAACTAATAAAATACTAAGCAAAATTCAAATAGTTACAGAAAATTTAAATTTATGTAATCTACAAAGAAACTTAAAACATTACTTTAAGTGCAATAACGAAAAATCTTTCAAACAAAAACGGATCATGGATGGAATATATCTGAAAAATATGAATCATAAATTAGCATTCACAGAGAAGGTAAATATTAATACATTTATATGAAATATAAGGACGAGATAAACTACTCATTTCATCATTCGAGGTATATCTCTCGAGTTTAAAAAACGAACACTGGTGCATGCATTAATGCGGGCCCGATAACTGATCTCAATTAGATTTTTTTGCATATATGGAAACAAGACTACATTATGTTAATAATACTATCACATAGGTTTAGATGAAAAATGAATACCAGTTGTTAAGGTAGAAAAGGTCAGATTCTGGTAGAAATAGAAATGTTGATTTCACATATTACGATTCAGATTCAGCTTGGATATTATAAATTTTTCCCCAATCTAATTAGTAACTACCAATTTTTAAATGATTCACATCGATAATATGGAATCGTGCTGCGTAAGAAACTAATCATCAAGATGGATTCAGGAAACCTAGATCAAGTGATATAGTGGAGTTGAATCGGGCAAAGATTTTTCTCACCAAAATCTATAATTCATTTTTTAAAGTTAATTCCAAGGATCGAAAAAGTGTGTATAGATACATGTATATGACGTGCCTTACTAATATTTTTAGTTTAGTTGATATATTAAGTAAGGGTTTTTACATTAACAACCCATTTATTAATTGTGAACTTATATGGCTCCTGGGACGACGAGATAATTTATTACATCGATGAGTAGGTTTATTTTTTATTTTAATAACACTATCATTAAAATTTTCTTGAAAAATCTGACATAATTGAGACTATTGAGTCGATTATACAGTATAATTTATTCTGGTGCTAATTTGTGATGATTATGCTTTCTATATATAAACATCTTACATGATGGAGACAAAATATATAGTCGTATTAATTTTAAACTAAGGTAGAATGATATGGATTACAAAATATAATGAAAAATAATTATGAGTATTGCATTACATGTACGTTATTTTCATTATATTTTATAATATTTTAGCTCAGATTAAATCTATCACGACTAAAATATTTTATATACAGATTCTAAGTGCCAATAATATTATTGGTCAAAAGGAATCCCAAAATAGATTTTATATACGCCCATTATTTTTAAATTTTATTAAATAATCAGATTCTGCTATTATCAGCTTCTCCTAATTAATCAGGTGTCTTGATCAAATAAATCTAGTTAATTAAGAGACCCAGACACCATGTTACTATTTTAAACCGAGATCGTTAGTAGCAAGCTAATTTCATGCAGTATCTATAGGTATATTATAATCCCTCTTCTGATTTTATGCTTCAAATGATAGATGGGTAACATGAAGATATTCCCAACTATATATATATATAGAATCTTTAATTTTTCTCTATGTGGATTATATGGCTTGGTTGATCAACACATACCTATTTTTGTTGAATGGTTACAAATGATTTAGCATTTATAACCATACTCTATTTTATTTAGTTAATGTTAAGTTTCATGGGCTTCCAGCTAAAAGCCAATTGACAATTAGTGGAGAGGCCCATGTCCCTTATATATTACTTAGGTCCCTTTCCATCTTTCAGATGTGGGATATTCTCACACGTCCCCTCGAGATAATGGTCCATCTAGCCATTAATCTCGACAATATACCATTTTAGGATCAGTTTCGGGTTAGATCGATCGGGCCTCCTTCGGGCCGGACCGATTTCGGTTCGTTGGGGCAACGTGTGTTCGGGCTCTGATACCGTGTTAAGTTTCATGGGATTCCAGCTAAAAGCCAATTGACAATTAGTGGAGAGGCCCATGTCCCTTATATATTACTTAGGTCCCTTTCCATCTTTTAGATGTGGGATATTCTCACAGTTAAAGCAAGAATAACGTAGTTAAATGTAGTACCCAAAGATTTACGTACCCTAATTGATCATCAATCCACGGGAATAGTAATAACATAGAATCTGATTAAACTGGTAACAGAGTTTCCACATATCGTTTAATTTCCGTATGCATCTCATTATTTATATATATAGCCCTCGATCGATTGATCAGAAAACCAAATAGTGGTAGTATTAAAAACATTTAGTTGTATGCCGGATTCGATTCCTATTAAGAATAATTCATTCCGTTTGACTAGTCGAAATAAAATCAAGATTTAAGTCAATCATAAATCCGACGAGTGAATTGCTCGAGAATTATATTCATTTTAGAAAAGATTAGTCGCGTGTTAAAATCATATTCAAGTTATTAAAAAAAGAGTAGAATGACGAGAAAATATAAAAGTGAATGCATCTAGATGAATCATGATCGATAAAGTCGTATAGATATAGATGCATACATATATGTAATTTGTTTAAGAGAGAAAATCAGAAGGAGCATGTGATTGATAGGGGATAATATAGTTTTTACCTGCTGTTTCATATGTGACGTCGGCTTAATTGTGAGAAAATCAAAAAGTAAAGAAAGACACTTGGTTCACAATATTTGTTAGGCAAAAATCATAACACAAACATATATATATAAGATATACATACATGCATGTATATTTTAGAATAGATGGAGAAAAGGGACAAAAGAAAAGGTGAGATAAATGCAAAGGAATGAGTCCATAACTGTAATAACTGAAAGAGTATGGGAAGTGCATGTGATCAGATTCATATGTCTGTCGGATACGCTCTCTGACTCACCCTCAGGTGTTTTTACCGTTGCTATTTAACCCCTGATCCCTCATTATTACTTTATAACCTTTCCCGTTTATTAAATTTGTACATTCTCATTCTTAACATTTACTTGTTTGAAAACCTCTGTGAGATATCATTGTTGGAAATGTTCATAAGAGGCATCAATGTACTATGTTTTTGTTTTCTCTTTCTCATGGTTGATGGTTTAGACATCCTTTAATTTTAGGGAAATGCTAAAAAGTCGTCCAAACTTGCAAGTTATTGCAGGGTCAGTTATGAATCAATCATTGATCCATTATGGGTGTCTCCAGATCTCCAAAAGAAAGGTTACCAAACTGATCTCTACGCAGAAATGTCTTGCCCTACAAGTAAAGTATTGGCTGGCTTTTAACCTAACCACCCCTTGAGAAGAGAATGATGAATATGTAAAAATCATAACAAAAGAAGCCTTATACTCAAGCTTAATTAAAGCCTACACGACAACACCTATCAATATGATTCTACATACGTAAAACTGTGCAAAGGACTACTACTATACAATTTGGTTAATTGCCATATATATAGTAAGAATCAATGTTCCGAACAAAGAAGGGACCAAACCAGGGATCAGTCCTTCAAAAAGTGGAAGTTAGGGTTTTCAGCGAGTTCAGCGTCTGGTTTTACATTGGTAAAGTCTTTTTCTTGCATACAGTTGGAGATTTCATCGGCTTCAAAGGGAATTCTGAGTTCCACAGAGAAAATATTCAATAGGTTATGGGTGGTCAATGATGATGCCTAACGAACGTATAAACCATGTTTGGAGAAATTTCGGAGTGTGTTTTGTACCTGGAATCGTTGTCTAACAAAAACGAATCACTATCTTCGTCTTTATCTGTCATTAGAAGTTTCAAGTTGGAGATCACCTGTACCAATAGATGCAAAAAGCTGATATTTAAGATTGGAAAGCGTATATTTGGTTTCTGGGAGATACATTCTGATCAGAGCAAACACGTACGTCTGGAGATACATTCTGATCCTCGTGGTCATCAATTTTGCAGAGGGTACATAATCTAAACAATTGCTGAGTACTAAGAGCCTGAGAAAATTAAAAATAAATTTCAGAAGAGGGTGGATATAACAGATTCGAAGCCATCTTTAAAAGAGTCTCAAGATCAGAGAGGCAGAAAGTAATTACCGGGCATACTTTAGTTGTAAGATCGTCATATGTAATTGTGGACTTCTGTTCTGTAACCTGGAAGAGGAATCTGGTGAGATATTCAGGACAAAGAAAGAAGAGAGAATGTTGTAATGTTAAATTTAAGTTTGCTGTAATTTGGGCTCATAAAAGACAGACCAGGAGCACCACAGCTTGTCTTATGTGTTTGAGTTCCTCCCATGAAGTTCCTACAAACTGCATTCAGGAGAGAATAATTTACTAGTGAAATCAAGCGACTTAAACCGTTTGGTCACTATGGTCATTTTAAGACAACAAAAATTACCTCTTCAGTCGCCACGCTACACCATGACTCTAGATTATTTAACCACGCATTTACCTTTTTCCCCATGTTAAATGTGCAGCATTCTTGTTGCAGAAGGCTGCATTAGTTAAATTATGGCTTTAAGTTTAATGACTGAAGGGGAAATAGGTGACTTTTGCCCCGTTAAAGGGCTGATGTGGGAATGTAAACAGTTTACCTGTTGAAGACTTGAACATTGATACCTTGGAATGTTTGGATGAAGATCTTCTGAGCAAGAAACGGAGGTACCTGAGAGAAGTTTTTGAGGGAAGACTGAGGAGCAAACAGATGAAAACGTAATCTTTTACTCCTGAATACAGAAAATTTCTTACGTAATTTTTCTTCAATGTGCCGAGAAGCCGATTCAAAAGATCTATGATGCCTCGACAAGTTTTCACTGATAAATTCTCTTCAGATATTTCTGCCTCTGAATTCTCTGTAGATGGCTTTGTTGGTGAATTCTCTTCAGACTGCTTTACCATGGGATTCTCTTCAGATGGCTTTGCTGGTGAGTTCTGTTCAGATGACTCAGCTGGTAATTTCTCCTCTGAAAGCTTTGCCTCTGAATTCTCTGCAGATGGCTTTGTAGGTGAATTCTCCTCAGACTGCTTTACCATGGGCTTTTCTTCGGATGGCTTTTCTGGTGAAGATGACTCAGCTAGTAAATTCTCTGCAGAGGACTCACTTGATGAATCTTTCAGTCTCTGGGGGATTAGTTGAGAACGAATAAGTGAGATGGTCCTATCTCGCAGAGATCAATATCCCAAAATAGTGATTTATATCGTAGGAAAGCAAAAATGAGTCTACCTGAATGCAGGACGAAAGCACGGGTGCTAGTTCTCTTTTCGCATTTTCTTGAACTATTCCGTATATTGTTTCAACGTAGGCTGTAAGCTGCTGTTTGAAAAGTAAAGCAGGATATCGAGCATCAACTTGTCGCACTACGTCACCTGAAAGGCTGGATGAAGAGGTTGAGCGGAAACCCTGAGACATAGCCAGTCATATTAGAGGAAGGCCCACAAGACAAAGAAACCTTAAGTAAAAGAGTACAAGATATTGTTACCTGTGTCATTCTCCCGAAAAATGAAGTTGGCTGTGGAGGTTTCCTCGGACTTGCACCCGTTGTGCTTTGGGTTTTCAAGCTTCTTTGAAGCAAGAACAGCAGTGTAGATGTGTTTGTTAGCCAATAAGTCAAATTGTTATCATCTTCTGGGTTCTGAGAACAGACAGAACGCAAAGCATGATGACATTATGTCAAATTTCAATCTAACTCAAGTCTAAGCTGGCGCAGGAAAAGTATGAAACAATATCTCAGATTTCACGTTTTTAGTACCATCTTAGATGTATTTTCAAGACACATACTTCCATTGATTCTTTGACTATATATACTAATATCTAAAGCTTCAGGGTACCTCTATAGCGGAACCAAAAAGAGGAACAATACGGTCGAAGACACTGGTTTTATCTGCCTCGAATACTTTCCAGTGTATGAGACATTTGTATATTGTAAATGCTGCAACAGGCTTTCCGTGGCTGAAACCAACATATTGTGAAACACATTTGAGAAGAACATCAACAGATTCCTGCATCATTGAAATATGACATAACTTATTAAACAATGCAAGGAAGGATCACAATATTATAATTGGTGTTTTCGTGAAGTACATACACGGGGTTGTCGATCAATCCGAGATCCTCTAAAAGAATCTGTCCCGAATCTTTTCGATGGCAAAGGAGCATTAGATTCCTGAAAGAAAAAGATTTCTATTAGAAAGCTCTAGTAACAAAGACTGGCCAATATGGTTAAGTGTATACAAGAACTGTTCATCTCGTTTTACACTTACATGATGTCCGTTCTCCAGTGGCTGCAAAGAGGTATGTGAAAAGGAAGAGGTCAAGATTTTTCTTGATGAAAATGTGTATAAGAAAATGAGAAATTGCGTACAGGATTTTTACCGGGGGTCCTATAAATGACACCTGGGGTGACATTTTTCGGGAAGCTGAATTGATCAATGCTTGCTGCCGAAGAATTTTGTCTTCTGTTTCCATGTCAGAGACCTTTTCCTCGAGCCTACAGATAAAAAGTATATATGTAATGCGCACATAGTAATTGCTGCATATGCAAATATATAGCAAAGAAAAGATAGGAGACTGAAAATTTGGACAAAAGAGAGAATGCAAATCGATACCTTTGCATAGATGTTTTTAACTCGATTAGTTTTGTCTCTGTGTCTATAATCTGCTTAAGCCTCTCTTCACTAAGTCTACTTGCTTCCTCGTACTTCTTTTCTGTTTCTTCTATTTTCTTTTCTAACAAATCTACCAGATCCTGCGAGATTTCAATAAATTTAAGGGAGACATAACCCGCAAAACATTTAATAGAGAGTATATATTTTGTGAAAAACTTACATATAAATCTTTGTTTTCAGCAGCAAGCTTGTTGGTCATTTCATCATCAATCGAAACATTTTCTGTTAATCTCCCTTCTTCCAGGATGTGTGTCCCCTCCCTCTGCTCATCTGATGAATCATTACCATCGTTTTCACTATTTTCCTTCTCTAACGAACTCACCAGTGCCTGAGAAGTGTCACACATGATAAAAAAAATGAGAAAAACAAACCTGAAAACACTAAATAGAGCATGAATAGCTACATCCCTACGACTTTACCTTGAGACGTTCATTCTCAGCTGCAAGATTACACACAATCTCATTATCAGATGAAGAACTGTTCTTTAACTGCTCTGAAATGTTTGATCTTGTTTCGTCTTGTCTTCCGTCTAGTGCATCAATTTTCTTCTCCAATGAAGTGACCAACGCCTAAGAAATGTTGTGCTTTATGAGATATAAATTATCAAGAGGAAACATTAAATCTATAAATGAACCTCTTTGCCCACGATTATGGATTGTATTTGAAAATCAATATAAAAAAATTCTACCTTCAATTTTTTATTTTCAGCTTCAAGTTTGATGATTATATCTTGGTCAATGACCGGAAGTTCCTGTTTGATTCGCTCTTCATTAAGCTTACCTGTTTCTTCATATGTGGTCGCGGATTCATCAACTTTACTTTGTAATGAGCTCACCAACTCCTTAAGTTACAAAGAAACAGAATAAAACAGAGCAAACAAAATCATACATTTAAAATTTTAAAATTGTGTGACATTCAACCCAATACTAAGAACAAAAAGTTCTTATCAACCTTTATGACCTTACCTTGAGATGTTCATTTTCATCAACAAGTTCACGCGTCATCTCCAAGTCCTTAGCAAGTTCTTCAAACTCTAATTGCATGTCTTGCAAAGCGGACTGCAACTTTGAGATCTCCTCACTTTTGGTTTCTTGAGTTTCCCCTAGTTGAAGTTTCATATCATTTAAAGCTGATTGCAATTCTTCAACTTCTTGATTTTTGGCTTCCTCAAGATCCATCTGCGTTAGTAGGCAGATTAAATGCCCCATGCCTCACACAGACAGAGAAATAGCAACACCATTATGAAAATAAATTTTCAGCGTGAAAAGGATGTACCCTCTTCTGTTTCTCAAGTTCTAAGCATGAAGTGACTTCTTCCAGTTCCTTTTCTAACTTAGTCTTAGCGTCTTGGAGGGCTCCTGTTTCTTTAGCAGCCTGCAAGACAAAGAAATCTTAGAATGTCTCCGCATATATATAATCCAGTAAATTTGACTATAGCACTTGAGAAACAGAAATATCATCGACCTGAGTTCTCAAAAGTGGACTTTAATAGATATAAAAAATACTGATAGAAAATTTCAGTTCAGAAGTAAAAGCGTTTTCAACATCTTGACAATGAATACTCGTGCAGTCTCATGGAAGGTAGGATCGTAAATAATAGGTTTAGCAAAACTAAAAGCTCTTAATGTTGGTAAAGAAAGAATGTCACCATTTTAAGTTTCCTCAACTCTCGGCGCGCAACCTTCGCTCTCCAGCCACATTGAGTGGTAATAGCTGCGTTCTTCATTCTTAAATACTGCCTACGACACAAACATCTTCTGATTTGACTCTGTGGAATCAGTAATTACAAGTTATTGATATTCAAACAAATTTCGGTATTTTGACAGATATAAGATACTTGAGAGATCATTGTCATCAATCTAAAATTTTAAACTTGCTTGAATAATGATTGCCGCTTTTCTCTTCTTCCTGTATTGAAGTTCAACCCGAGCAGCTATTGCACGCAACCCAGTCTGAACAAATATAGCTGAAATACACAGCTTTTTATAAGCTGTTTGGCATATATACGTACGCGCCTGCTTCTGAATTCTCAGAGAAGCAGCTTCTTTTCTCATGGCCGCACATTGAAGGCGTGCAGCATGCCCTGCAATCAGTTGGAAGAAGCCTAATGAGACATGAAAACAAATTTGAAGCCGAAAATCTACCCCACCTGCAGTTGGATACAACATATATTACCTCTACAGAAGGCTTGGATTTCAATTGAGGCAGACTGCAACAGCATATATTTTTTATGAGACTGATAAGTAAGGACTTTCCTCTGTATGATCCTTGCTGAATGGCCAAGAACTTCAGCTCGGTGAGCATCCAGTTCTGCCATCTGACCGGCCCTAAGAAACACCTTGGTCTTTCCTATCTGTGATTTAAAAATAAATGTAGTAACGGAGTTCATCAAATATCTCATGACATATGAACAAGACGAAAAGTGGAAACGCTTGTACCCTTTTTTTTATTTTCCTGGAAATCACAATAAAATCAGCAATCTAGAAAACTGTGAGATAAGAACTGAAAGCGCACCTGATAACCTTTAAGGTCCACTTTTGCTAGGAGCTTTTTGCAAGCGTCGACTTCATCAAAGCTATAAACATAAAAGCGAGAAGCAGCAAAGGTTCATATGAGTCTAAAACCTTAACTTCTATATAGCTATAGACTAAGAATTTGAAAGATTAACAGCAAAAGTTATTGCTGAATCTACCTTCTATTTGTAGCCTCTGGGCCCAATACTCGGAACCTTGTTAAAAATTCATTGAAGGACTTTCTAGTAGGATATCCAGCACAACTAATCCTAATGGCTTCCATGACCCCCTGAGGCCAGAAAGTGATGGTTCACAACGTCATGTAAAGGCCGAAAAACTGTGGCAGTTGCAAAAATGAAAGGATAAGGTTCTCTGAAACATTAAGCTTACCCCACACCTAAGTTGTTGTAGAACATTAGCGTTCTCAAAAATTTCTGGCTTAAGAACGTTATTTGGCTTAACACAGCGTATATAGTGAGGCTCTGTGGTGTTCAACGTCTCGAGCAAAGATTGTAGTTGTTGCTGTATTTTAGTACATTGTGAGAATCACGTTAGAATAGATAAGCAGAATTTTTTCAATTTCATATCAGTTTCAGACCTTGAATTGAGAGCCAATTGATGAGAACTTTGATGATTTGGAGGATTCCTCCCGCAATTTTGGAAACAAAGATGAGACAAAGGAACAATTTGAAGAGTTCATAAGAGACTGATGCTCTCCAACAACATAATCTTTGTTCTTATCCAAAAAGTGTTCAGTCTGATACGTGACCTGAAATTGAAATAAATACAGTCATCACACCAAGCTTACGCTTTTCCCAATAACTTTAAGGAAAACATTTCAGGCGCATGCTTCTGAGGAAATTTAAGGTCACTAACATCACCAGCATAATGGCAGATGGTAAAGTCTGTACGAGCCAATTTTGGTTTGGTAAAACGCTTGTGGCTATTATATGTCTGGTATAGCTTTTGCGCAAGTGTTTCATGTGTCGATCTTGGAAACATACTGTAGACGCAAACACAGACTCCGTCAGTTACCATAGAAATAAATAAAATAAGAAAGTAAGGACAATTTGATACATTACCAAGCCTCATCGATAAGGGCAATAATACCACCAGGTTTCTGACATGAAACAATTTAATATTAGGTACAGGAAATCAACATATGTCTGAAAAGTTGGATCTACTAGGAAACGGACCATAGGTTTCAACACTACTCATTGTGCTGCTACTTACCTTTTCTATAAGATCAAGGACATCCTGATTATCAATGAACTCTATGTAACTCCAGTCAATTTCTTCTTTAGTATACTCTTCTTGCTCCATTTTGAAAACATGCTTCAGAAGATAGGAACATATGCAAGAATATGGATCAGCAAGAAATCAGATCAATTAAGAATCAATACTCTGGGAAGAACATCGGTCTCAAACCTGGTTGAAATGCTGTTGCAGCTTCTCGTTTGTCAGGTTTATACAAAACTGCTCAAAACTGCAAATGTTTGCGAATAGAGAAGTCAGCATTGGAACTGTAGCAAAAGAAATATTGCTGCAATCAATTAAACAACAGAACTGCCAAGAACAAGCAAGATTGTCCCAAACTACATATAAAGCTCCAGCTAAGTAACTGAAAAGCTAAGGAATTCAACAATAAACCACCAGCTCAGTGTTTGAAAAACAAGAATCAGAGAGCATATATGCAGGAAGCAAAGTAGCTCTTAAGAAATCAAATTGCAAAAGGAAACTTAACATTTGGTGAATATATGAGCGTACCGGTTAAGCACCTGTTTGTCTTGAAACTCTCGAATCCATAAATATCCAGGACTCCAATAATGTGTTCTGAATTTGGGTCTTGGCCGATGGAATTATTGATCTTAGTCACAAGCCTGAGAGCAACGAATTTTTAACCATCTAACAATTCAGATCCCAAGAACGATATTAAGCCCTTCAGAAAGAGTCTATTATTGTTAACCTACCAATCAAACAATTTAGAATATACAATCTTGGCAAGAGCATCTCTACTTAGAGCTGCACTACCAGGATCAAGGGACTTTGTAATGCTTTCACCACGAGTCACCATCACCCTTTTACACAATGAGTCCTCTAGAGCTTTCTTGTCACACCTACCAACAAAGAGCAATCAGGGTCCTTACTCCCCACAACCAAAAATATGTTATTTGACAACAAATAATATTTAAGCATATACATGAAAAGTTCCGCAGCCATTTCTAGATGGAACCGGGATTTATCATCCTTAGGTTCTGCAGCATCTGATTCTTCTCCCTTTGCAAACTCAATGTTTCCTAGATGAAGGATAGCAGCAACTACCCGGAAGATTGCATCCTGCAAATGTAAAATGTAAGAAGAAGTGCCCATGTTTCTGATCATGTAAATAAATATCCAGAAAGTACCTGTTCTTCAAAACTAATCCCAACAACGTCCATAGCTTTCCTCGTAGCTAGGTATTCCTTGGAATCATCAAGTGCACTCAATGCATAGCAATTTGATTGATTTAGATAGTGAAATGTGCTTGGTTCCCCTAACTTATACCGCTCAGTTTCCTGAAATCTCATAGCAGAAGCTAGTTTTGTCAGTATGAATCTCATATAAGGTCAAGCATTGGACATACAGTCATACAGAACCTTCATATGTTCGACCTAATGTACACACAGAAGGGACCATGTTTACCTGTTTTGGCGCAGCGCAAAGCATGTAAAAGCAATGATAGTTTCTTTCAGGATCAGAAACTTGGCAAACTCGTGACCTCTCCAGCAAATATGTTCTAATGGCAGCTCCAGAGATTTTTCCCATATGATTGAACTGAATCTCCACAAATTTACCAAACCGACTGCAATATGAGATTTACCTATGTGTCAAGTTTTGGCTTCCACAGAACACATAAACTGGAAAATTCAAGAAATGTGAAAGACATTCCACCTTGAATTATTGTTTTTGACGGTTTTTGCATTACCAAAAGCTTCTAAAACTGGATTCGACTGCAGGAAGGACAGGAAAATAATTCGAGAACAATAAGAAAATATTTGTAGAGGGAAACCAGTGAGAATATTTTTTATTAAAACAGTCTATCTACCTCCAAAACTTGCTGTTCTACAGATCTTCCTTCGCTCTCAGCTTTTCCACCCATGTATGCAAGATAGTGCATTAGCATCTTTGTGCTCTCAGTCTTCCCAGCACCACTTTCTCCACTCACCAATATCGCCTGGCTTATTCTCTCGTTGATCATTTTTCTAAATTTATATTCTTGATGATTATGAGGCCCAAAAATTTGATAGTGCAATTTTAGTTAAAATTTCATCTACACAACAGAATATTACCTGTATGCAGAATCAGCAACTGCAAAAGGATGTGGGCTTAACTCGCCAAAATCGGTACCGTTATATTGTTCCATTATCTCATTTCCATATAGGTGGGGCAATCTCTTAAAGGGATTCACAGCTATCAAAATATTTCCTGTATATGTCTACAAACATCAAGACAAACAATTTAGCTAGCTATATTGATGACATAACGATAACCCTTCAAAGGAATGGTAGAAAGCAAGTAAATGGATTCACAAGTGGGGGTAATGAA
Organism: Aurinia saxatilis; assembly: GCA_900406295.1. Classification (NCBI taxonomy): domain Eukaryota; kingdom Viridiplantae; phylum Streptophyta; class Magnoliopsida; order Brassicales; family Brassicaceae; genus Aurinia; species Aurinia saxatilis. The sequence continues at coordinate 854 of OVAP01004561.1, read as the reverse complement.
AGAAGGAAAAGTGATAAAGGGTTAGATGCTGGAGCTTACATAAATTTCATTTGCATTGTACCGGGCTTTTAGATTAAGAAGAACCCCTGGTTCATGCAAATACGCAAGCTTTGTCATGTCGTCCACTCCAAGTTCAGGAAACTCAGGATCCTTGGGGTAGACAGCATTAACCTTTGCCACAACCTGTAGTCAAATTGACCATAAGAAGGCCGCGAGCTACATCTAACAGATTCTTTCGTTGGTTTTGAGAAAGAGGGACTAACCATCTTGGTTTCGCAGTGTATTTTAATCTCTTCATCGTTGGCTTCGACTACTTCTCCGTCTATCCAGGCGTCATCTGTATCTTCCACCCAGACATATGACCCTACAGCTACCTTTCCTGAAGCAGCCTGATCAAGGTAGAGAGAATTCATTAGCTGTTTTTCTGTTTACACACATTTGATCATGAATTCTGCAAATAAATCTATGTCGCTCGTGTACAGCATTTCAGCAAAATTAGAATGGAATACAAAAATCAACTTCAAACCAATTCCATATATACACCAGTACCAAAAGAAGGTGAAAAATGAACAAACAACACAAAGAAACCGCAATGCAGATTAGAGAATAGAGACTCGTACCATTATAACGGCCAAATTTGGTCAGATTTTCCTAAAAACGATCCCGAATGAAGAAGGTCTCGAACGGGAGAAACATCAGAAAAAATCCCTGGGAACCCAATCAGAAGATAGTTTCCGGGAAATTTTCCCACCATGGAGATCCACGATAAATCAAACACAAATATTTCACGAAGCGTTTCCTATCTCTCAAAAAAAATCTCCGTTCGACGTCAAAAAAAAAAAAAAAAAAAAAAA
>OVAP01004559.1:0-14377 GCA_900406295.1 Aurinia saxatilis | reverse complement strand
CTTGAGAGTTTAGATTTCACTGGTAGCAAACTAAGTAGTAACTTAGGTGTTGTGTAATTCCGCTCAAAGATTCTTTGAGAAAGAAATCTAATAGAAAAGCAAATACATAGTTGTGTATTTGAGGAAAAGCTTGTGTCTCGGTTCCATTACTTTTTCAACGCATCTCTGGCGATTCTAGTGACTTGCGTCACCTCCTCCATCTCATCCCTTCACCTGAGACGATTTCTTTGAGCCGTTCCCCTTATGTCTTTTCCGTGACATGAACTTCAGCGAGAGTTTATGTGTTTTTCAAGAAGTATCTTCATTGTCGTCGCATCTTCTGAAGATGCCATTGTGTTGTTTATCCACGATATTCAAAGCTGGTCACGACTCAAAAAACTCTGGAAACCATGGCACACAGGCCATGCCTCCTAACATGTTTAATTGGTTGAGCTTGATCATAGACGAAGCCTTTCCCTTAATGTGGATTGAAGGAATCCTACCAAGTCCACAGAACTAACACCATTAACATACTCATGCATATTTATGGCTCCTCGTATCACTCCAACACTTGGATGGAGTCAGATAACAAACTCAAATAGAAAGACAAAAACTCCCGATCAAAATAAAGATGATGATGTAGAACGTTTAGTTAGATAAATTCAAGAGAAGATGTATTTTTAAAACAATATATATATCAACGATTTTTTTTAAAAACTCTGCAAATTGTTTTGGGGTATTTTAGTCATTTGGTATTCATTAAAATTAGTTTTTTTAAAATAGAAAATAGGGTAGTTTTCATATATCCAAACTCAAAAACGACATTTTTATAAATTTTCTCTCCTTTTTTGTTGTTGTTGTTGTCAATTTCAAATATACCCACTTGAACAAACCCACTTTTCAAATATACTCATTTTCCTTTCATTTAATCACATATATCCACTTTTTTCTAAAAATTCTAAAGTACCACTATTTAAATATTAACTATTTGTATTATTTTACGATTTAAAAAGTCTTTCCACCCCTAATAAACCATAACCCCCTAAAATCTAAACCCTAAATCCTAACAATTAAACCCTAATAGTTATTAAAAATTAAACCCTAATTTTATAAGAGTTTAACCTGAAATCATAAACTCTAAATGAATCTTAAACTATAATTTTACTAAATCCTAAAATATTGAACTCTAACCAAATTATCATTTGTAATGAAAAATAACTTTGGTAAATGTGAAGTGACCTTGATCTAGTTGCAGGTGGTAAGTCCACTAAAAGCATGCATTATCACATCCAGGGATCAAGTCCCACTGCCTACATTATGTAGAAATTAGGCTAATGGACCGGCCAATTGTGTTCTAATGTTAACAAAAAAAAACATTTGGTAAAATGAAGGGTATAATGGTATTAAAAGGAAACTATTGGATATGTGGCGATTAAAAAAAAGAAGGTGGTTATATATGAAAAATGGGTATGTGATTTTGGGTGTATTTGCCATTATCTCTATTTTTTATATAATAATAGAAGATTTTCGAGATTTCATTAGATATTAACAAATCATAGCTTGCCAAGAGAACCAAGGAAAAAGCCATCGAGGAAAGGATAAACAATGGTTAATGTAAAATTCGAATATGTATCTATTCATGTGAAGAAGGGGGAAGTTCAAATTTCTCAAACGACGGAAGCTATGAAGAGCCAAAGCGGTGTGCTTCCTGAAAAGCCAAAAGGAAATCCAAAAGCTTTCTGCAATGCTATTGAAGAAGTGTTTGAACATACTCATGTATGATGATTGAAGAGGAGCCTCATATTCCATTGATGATATCGAAATCAACAACCTTGGAATGGAGGAAATAAATTCAACAAGCCTAGGCCTTTACCAAGGACATTGCAAATGGAGGAAGATCCTGGAAATTCGTTTTCCCATGCAGAATCGCATGTTTCAAATTCCTAAACTCACTTTGCAATATCGGTTCTAATGTGAATGTCATGTCTTCATGTGTTGCTAGCAAGATAGGACTCTTGAATTTGGTTCATTCCAATTCATCACTAGTATTCGTAGGCTCTCATTCTAGAATCCCAAAAGGAGTGACATATAATGTCAAACTGCAGATTGGCTCTATAACAGTATATGTCAATTTTCACATCCTAGATGTGAAAGATGCATGATCACTGATTTTTTGAAGAGGTTTTCTCACTACCGTCAGAGCCGTTATCAACCTGCTTAAAAACAGAATGAGCTTCCAGAGAGCCAACCCAAAGGTCTCATATCCATCACTCCCAAGCTCCTTCATTAAAGGAATGACTTACATTGAAAGAAGGTGCATTCATGACCTCGGAATGACCCGCCAAAACCACACAAAGGCAAGGTGAAACTTCATGAACCAAGAAAGAGGAAACAAGACTTCCAAGAGAAAAAAGGAGAATAGGGCATATAAAACCTTTCTTTACAATTAAGATGGTTGTTCGAAACGATGTTGATGGAGTGGATGAAGTTAGGCGTTGAGAATTAATGGCTCTCACTGAGAGGTATCTCTGGAAAGATGCTCGCTGCAACAACATGAATCTCCTTAATGTGAAAGTAAAGCTCAAGTAACCTGATCCACATGAGGGCAATATCAATGGAAAGGAGGAACCACAACCTCCTGGCCATCCACCAGAGACTTAAAAATCTCTAGGCAAGTCAAGCTAAACGACTTCAAACAAACGCGCTTATTGAAAGGCAACCCGCTGGTACTTTTTCTGTTCTTATTATTTGTTAGTTTATTTGATGTTTTTTTAATGTCTCATGAAAATAGGAATCAAAGAAGGATCTGTAGGAAGCCAGATTCGATCGAATGACAAGTCATTCGATCGAATCCAACCTGTTCTTTACATCAAATCTCTGTTCATCCATAAAACCAGTGCTTATATTGTTCGAATAAACTCATTTACACCATGTTTTAAAGAACAAGATACATACATCAACACTAAGCATGAGGTTAGGCCAAACTGATCAGTCAACACTATGATTCGATCGAATGCGGCCTGATTCGATCAATGAAGGGTCATACAAAGAACATACTTCCATGAATCAATACGACATTTGATGCATCATACCACATGATAAATCATGCCATAATCCAGATATAACTTCACCTATTTCATGTAAATTCCTTTTGTTTCAATAAAAAAAAAAAAAAAACCAAAGAAGGTCACTCGATCCATTTGAAGACAAATGAGGTAACAACCACTTATCACTTTCATTTAATTTCATTTCAATTCCTCTTTTGACTCTCACAAATATGAGGTAAATCAGATTTATTCTTAATACAAGCATTTAAATGTGAAAGAGAAGGTTCGACATTGATTTACGTGGAAAAAGTTCATAAAAAACTACGTAAATTCGTGCCTTATTATATTTAGTGAAAGTTTTGGATTAAAAAAACGTGAAAATTTGAATTAAAGCTTTATGATCCATACTTCCAATAATTAAGATGTTCGAGAATACTTTAGATTCCCTTAAAAAATATAAGTCTGGGGGAGGACCAAGTAAGAGCTGTGAAGAGCATGATTGGATGTTGTTGTAATGTCGTAAAGACACTATCAGATAATTTCCTTGAAACTACCTAACAACAAAGATGTTGTTGTATAGCTAAGGGTCGAACCACAAAATCCAAAGTCTACACTATATGTTTTCCAGTTTTGCTAAGGGTTGAATTCAATAATATTAAAAATGCTAAACCTAGGGAAATCCTAGAAAATGCAGATAAATACTAAATGACTATTCATCTTCTATTTAAATTCATCCTCAACTCAAACATAATACCAGAACTGATCTACTTTCGTGGCATCAATCACTTTTCCTAGCATCAGAGATATCTACACTGTCATTTGAACCTAGAGATTGTAGGAAATCATTAAAGAATTGATTTGATAAGTTCACAACCTATTTGCATCTAGGTAAATACGTCATCTAGTGCGTTATCTAGCAACCTATTACACTTTTGATGAATAGATTAAGTTATAATCATATACTAGATGATCAAACTAATCTAGGCATTAAGGCAACATTAGAAGAAGGATTCATAAGATTTAACTTATTTGCATCTAGGTAAATGACTAAAAAATCCATTGAAATCCCTAAATCTAACTAGAAGTCTGCTCATACATCATGAAAGGAACAAACATAAACATGATTAAATTGCATATTGATATTGAATTAAAATTAAACAACAGAAATACTTGTATTAAATCGAATGAAACAAGAGTAAGGTGTAAGAAAACTTCCCCACAAATGAAAGGATGGAAAATCTTAAATCCAAAAGCAAAATACAAAGGAAAAGAGTTGCAGAATGATGAACAACCTTTATGGTGGCTCATAACTGAGTAAAAGGACTTGTGGCTTCTAAAATGAGAGAAATGAATTTATAGGGAGCAAAAAAAAGTGTAGAGTAGGTTTTTAAAAAAATTGAATTCTCAAGGGGAGATTGATCGATCCCTGCGTGGATCGATCGATCCATGTAAAAAAAATCCTCCATTTTGCGTGTAGGTCGATAACAAAACCAAAGAATTCATGTATGTGTTTTCAAAGTATTTTTGTGAAATTAAGACTTTTTAAGTCATAAATGAGCATTATTCTCCAAGTTCAGCAATCCAGCACCAAATGTTCGGGCCCAAATGAAGTTGTTGTGCATTTTGGATTGAAGTGAAGTTTGAAGACAAATCAAGCCACATGAGTTAGCTATCACATGGGCTTGGAATCAAGTCATTCAGCCTCACAACCAATGAGATAAGCCCAAATCATTGAAGAGGTTTCTTTCTGAAGCCCAAGAAGATTAAACCTCATTCGGCCGAAGCCCCCTCTAATCGATCGAACGACTGAGGATAATCAGTAAACGCTTCTGGATATAACTCAAGATAAAGTCATTTGTATTTAAAGTCACTAAAATCACTTTAGAAGATTCATAAGATATTCACAAGGCGTTTTTGGATATGATTTGATCGAATCTCTCTAGCATTCTCGAATCTTAAGGGTAAATCCAAATTTTGGATCCTTATCTATGATTTATTTCATGATTCTTCTCCACTTCTCACTTGATCCTCTGCCACTATAAATACCAGAGTGTTGCGAGCAAAGAACAACACCACTTTTACAAGCTTTCAGGCGAACTAGCTCACTAGTTTTCATATTTTCATATTGTTTTTCGTTATTATTTGGTTTCTATTTCGTTTTGCTGTCCAAGGGAGAAGTTTGCATCCCCTGTTTTATGCAATTTGAAGAAGTCTCCTGAGCCCTATTATTTTGTTTTACATGATATAATTTCTTATTGTTTTCATGTGTTTCATAAGCATGTCTGAGTGGTCCCGACCAAAAAAAAAAGGAAAAAAAATAGCATGTCTGAGTGGTTACCTTGTGAGGAATATGGTTTCTTAAAGAGAATTCATGGTTTCGTAGATAAGTAATAAGGTTTATACAATGACTAGTTAAACTTACTTTCTTATAAGGAATCTTAATCATATATATGATTAACTACGCTAAGACACCACTAGAGAATGTTAACCTAAAAATTTGAAAGCTCTAATGTTCATTTTCGGAGAAACAATTGATTGCTCACACTTAGTAACTAGATTAGAAACGGAAGCAATATTTTTTATTAACCCGGATCTGGCTAATTTTGACCAGCTAGGCCTCATCATAAGGATAGTCGAATATTAGTGATTTATAGACTCTTTAGAAGACTTGTATAAACTACTACCCTGAATAATCCAAACTATGAATCTCTGAAACATTCCTGAATTCCTAACATTTTAAATATTTGAACTTTCTCACATCTTTTTTTTATATAGATTTTGTAGGCGTTTCTATTCGATCGATTCCTTTTGATTTTGATAAAAAGATCACAATTCGATCGATTGCTTCTGCATTCGATCAATTGCTTCTACATTTGTTCGAATATTTCATTCACAAAATTATTTTTGCTGGTAGCTCTGAAAAAGTAATGGAACCAAGACACAAAGATTTTCCTCAAATACACAACGATGTATGCTTTTCTTATAGATTTCCTTTTCAAAGAACCTTTGAGCGGAATTACACAACACCTAAGCTTCTACTTAGTTTGCTACCAGTGAAATCTAAACCTCTAAAGAACTAGCTGATTCTTATTCAATCACTAGGTCTTGGACCATACAGAGTTATCAGAACTCTTTCTAACGTAAAAGCTTACAAAAAGCTTTTACTTTTCTAAAACGGCTAACCCTAGAACAAACCTCCTACTATCCCTTTTATATTCGTGGGATATAGAAACCTTCTAAGGCTAGGATCTTTATGAAATATTCATTATCTCATAAGTGAATATTTCCCTTCTTCTTATCCAACACGTCATGCCTTTCTTCATGTATTTAACGCAAACTGCACTTTTCCTTTTCTTTACTCTTCTGCGACACCTTGTTGGAACACGTCCACGCTTGTTCCAGAAACAGCTACTGCACCTCAGAAACACTTCACTTTCATTCTCCCCCTTTTTAATTGAATTTGTCAATCCAATCATTCCTGCAAGTTGATATATAAAAACAACTATTCCAGAAACAAGTGCACATTATCATCGAAAGTCAACAAAACCAATATGAAGATCAAATGCCAATTGAAACTGAAAGTTGCCATACTCATCTCACATAGTCGTTAACTATAACAACCACTAAGCAATACACATAGAATTGTGTTTATATTTTACTCAACTGTGTATATTCCAGCTAAACTTAAACCTCATTTCTAGACAGTTTTCTCCCCCTCAAGTCTAGACACACTGTTATGACTTTTTTGTTTTCTCCCCCTCAATTCTAAACAAACTTAAACTCACCATATCATCATATTCTCCCCCTGCTTGGTAGGTATAATTCAATTAAAACTTACCTAGAAAGTGATGAACTTCATCGAGAAGGAGGATGCAAAAGTTTGTACAGGTTGATAGAGTTTGATTATTACCGCAATTATGAGTACTTCTAGAGTCCACTTCTGCCCCACACTACGAGAGATATTATTATATAAATACAATACAAGATATAAACACAATACAAGATATAAATACAATACACGTTTTTAATTAAGAGACCCTTCTGGTCTAACCCTAAACACACTAAGATCCTTTTTCAAACCTGCTCCCATTTCGAGAGCCAAATGAACGAATCTTCTGATCAATTCCATTAGTAATGAGGAAACTATATTAAGACTAAAGTTCAGATCTATAAGAGAGTTGATAAAATAACTAAGACGGATCTTGCCAATAAAAAACTCTCTTTCTAGAGTCGGGGCTACTCAACGCCAGTCCCCTCTTTGAATAGTATTTTGATCTAAGATTTCAATTCTTCCATGTTTCAGTAGTAACATATTGTTCCATGGAGCTAAGTGGAAGAGGTCGCTCAAGACCTTTGGTCTCTACCCGGACCCGATGGAAAAAATAGGATCACTTCTTATGGATTCATTGAGAATGATTCGGATCTATTCCATGGCCTATTATACCCAAAACATGATTACGATTCCTTTCATTCTTGAACAAAAATCCATTTTTTGATTTATTTCATTTATTCCATGAACGAAAGAGCAAAGGTTTCCTTGGGCCGGACGGAGATTGACCCTCCAATGCAAAGGCAGAAGGGAGCAAGTATGCAGAAAACTTGCTGGAACGATCCAGTCTTTGTTCCAACAAACCGTCCAGAACTCAAGTGAGCATAACTATAAATTTGTCAAAGGATTTGTATAGATATTTGGTGATGTCTCGTGATATTGACTAAGTAGGTTTCAAAGATGGTCGTACAGCTGATTGCACTCTCCTTGGTAACTGTTATACTCAACTCATGTTGATGAGACAAATGGCATCTTACTATGGTATGACTTCTGAAACTTTACTCTTTAAATGTGAAAGTGCAATAAACATATAAGAGAACCTTGTCCACCATTCTAGACTTAAGCATATTGATATTTGCCATCAATTTATAAGAAAACTAGTTGAGGATAAGCAAGTTGTGATAAAACATGTATCCAATGAGTGTCAACTTGTTGATATTTTCATGAAGCCCTTGGACTTAAACACGTTGTTAAACTTGCTAAAGTCCTTAGGCATTTGTGAACTCTAATTTTCTTTTGTTGAGTGGTTGTGTTGAGACAGGTATCCGGAGTACAATGCTTAAGTCAAATCTTCAAAAACCTGTTTCTAGTAAGGGGGAACAAAATGTTTTCAAACTTCTGAAGTGTAAATGTTCAATCTGAAAATAACTACCCTCCATGGTTATGAGTTTGGATCAGTAAAGAGTGTGACCAGTTGCTTGTAAAGGGAATGGATCTATGTGACATGCATGATCTGTGCACAGGAAGAGATAATGGGTAGAAAGGAGCAGTAAGAAACACACTATTTCATAAGATGAAGCAGAGCTTATCTCGGTTATCTCAGTCTCAAGAACTGAAAGAAAAACTTCAAAGTCAAGAAACAATATTATGAATATGCTCAAGAAACAAAAATCAAGCATCAAAGCAAATCATGAAAAGTTAAAAGTCAAGACATCAACATGCACAAGAATAAGAGAGCCTCAAGGAAACATCATTTCCTTGTCTCTCAAGAGAATCAGTGTGGTACTATCATGCATAAAAGGAGAAGATGCACCTTCAAGGCCCTGGGCAACTTGTCTCAAATGCAAGTTGTGTGTGCCAGCCTTGATTGCAACAGCCTCTGCACTCTTTACACTCTGGTCACATTCCTCATGCTGGTGGGGACTTGTTCATTCCATAGTTATGTCGGGTGTAGCTAGTCAGCTTGAATCAACAAGTATGAAAATTCTGCTTGCTGACACAGAAATATGGTCGTTCCAACAGCCCCTCCAAAGTTGACTGGGTATTGTGCTTTGGATGCTAGTCTCATACAGCTTCTTTGTGGGAGAAGAGTGCTTAACTTACATTTATCAATCATTTCCCAAGGGTTTCTAAAGAAAATTTGAGTTGATCTCGCAGGTACTCATATTCATAAATCTCATTGGTTTTGTCTATCTCTTGAGTTTGTTATGGTTATTCAAATATAATTGTTTCAAAAACTGATTTGAATTGCTATGTGGTTAATCTTAAATGAAGTCTGGTCTGCATTTACACCTACTCATTTTGGAATTGTTTGGATTTTCATGTTATTCAAGACAATAGTTTGCACTTATGGTTGGTTTGAGTGTTTTAAGATCTCATGAACTAAGGAATTGAAGTTAATATGAGAAGAAGTTTCAGCTGCTCACGCTTCCGCATGCCTACCTCATCACTGTAAACAAGAAATAACACCTTGATTTGATTCTCCTGATGCCATGCTTCACTCACACCCTTGTTAACATGCTTTAACTCTGGAATGCTCATGACACATTCATGGCTATTACGTTGATCCCACATGTAGCGACTGTTCCGTGTTCTTAATCCCGACATAACCACTTCATTATGCTCGTTTACAGCCCAACACTTCACCTTGTTAAAAGCCACGGTTAATCCTTCTTAACACAATTGGCTTACACTTATGAGGTTTGCTTTTAGACCCTGCACATAGTAGATATTCATGAGCTCTGGTGCATCAACTCTATCAAGCTCACCTTTTCCCTTGATCCTTCCATGTTTGCCTCCACCAAAAGTGACCTTTGTTTCTTTAACAACTTCATGGTTACTGAGAGCCTCCTGATACCCAGTCATATGCCTAGATGCTCCACTATCATATGATGCATCAGAGGATGTGTATGCAACATGACACTTCTCACTTCGAGTTGGATAAAGATCAACTTTGTTCATCCACACAAGTCATGGTTTCTTCTTGTTGGGAAAGTACTTACCAAGCCTCAATATCTTCTGAACTTTATTGTAAAACTTCTAACAATGCCTCTTGATATGACCAAGACGTCCACAATAATAACATCCTATTGAGTCTCGAAATCCATAGGAAACTGCAGGTTTCTATGTTGGAACAACATGTGAAGGTGTTTCAGGAACAAACTTCATCTTGGAAGGCTTACTCTCTCCCGTAAATCCCAACCCGTAATGGCTGTTGTCAGAAGTCCCACATGCTAGAATCTTGTCCAGATCCTTGGTGCCAGTATTCAACATCCTTACTCTTTTTCTGGTTTCACTTAACTCATGTTCAGCAGTTCTTCTAAGTTGCTCCTCTTTAGCAAGAGAAGTTTTGAGAAGTGAGTTCATATCCTTGAGCTTAAACTTCTCTTCAGTTAGAGACACTTTCTCTTCTCAAAGCGTGATAACAGTGAGATACAACTTCTTAAACTCAACTCTCAGATCAAAATCTTCACCATCTGACTCACTATCCGAGGTACATTCGTTAGGTGCTTCCACTTCTTTTTCACGGAATGAAGATTTCTCTTCCTTTCGTTTTCTGATTTACTCTCACGTAGCTCCTCTTCAATAGCCACCATGAATGCACAGTAGCCAGACATGTCACGTGCATCTTCACCATCAAAAGCTTGATTCACTTTCAGTCATTGTAGTATTATATTTGCCCCTTCTTGGAATCAAGTTCACACATTCTGATTTGGAATGTCCAACACCTTTACACTCTTTACATTTGATTTCCCTTTTATTGGCAGTAGGACAATCAGACTTGTAGTGACCGTAACCTTGATATTCATGGCACTGCACTGAGGGTTTTCTTGTGGTATTTTGGCGATCATCTTGATTGTTTCTTCCATAGCTTCTTCGATTCTCTCTGTCCATATGTCTCACAGTTTTTCCAAAATCTTTCACCATGAGACTCACATTGTCCCTTATAGCCTTAATCACACGCTTTTCATCTGAGGCTACATGAGCTACTCCCTTAGTTGATTCACCTTTCTTGTTCACAAAATCCAACTCATAAGCTTGAAGATGACCAACACAGTCATCGAAGTCCAAGGTATCCGTGCCTAAAGCTGTCTCCATTGCAGTCTTCTTAGTATCAAAATTTGGAAGAAGACTCCTAAGAAGCTTTTTTCACAAGTTTCTTGTCTTTGAAGCTCTTTCCTAAGCTTTGTCCAACACTAGCAAGGCCGCTTAGTTTAGCAGAAAATTCTCCAATGGTTTCATCCTCTCCCATCTTTAGATTCTCAAAGTTGCTAATAATCATGTCAACTCTAGACCTCTTCACATTAGTTGTACCTTCATGCTGTTTTTGTAGCTTATCCCAAGCTTGTTTTGCTGAAGTACAACTCTGGAGAGACTTGAACTGTTCATCACTTACTGATGTCATGATGATGCCAGGGGATTCAGCGTGCCAAGGGATTTAGCGTTCCACTTTGACACAGTATTCTCAAGATTGACGTCGATGTAAATTGGCCTTTACACAATCAATTAACCTTTCACCAACTCACAACTCACTGTAGTCGAAGTATAGTTTGAGAATCAATCCATGGGGAAGAGGCAGCTAACACTAGAGCTTGATTTATGCCTACAATGAGCTAAGCCTAAACATGAGTGATTTTGTGATATGTATTAGCTAAAAAGAACATAAACTAAAATAAATCCTAAGGATAGTGGAGAAAACAAATGGGATAGATGTTTCCGGGTTCTAGGAATAAAGTGAATCACACTCGGAAAATAAAGAAGTCTTATGGGAAATGCTCTATAGTGTTCTAAGGATAAGACTTGTGTATTTCTCAATGCATAATGAGGAACTTATACATCTATGTTTTTAGCTACCCACTCTCGTGACCTAGCTAAGCTAACCTTAAAAGTCTTAGAATCCTAAGCTTTCACTTGGCGCTAAGAGTTTCTATGGAGTAATAAGAATAAGGCCTAAATCTTGTTCCTGTAAGGATTCATTCCTTAATCTCTCGATTGGCTTCAAACCTCCTAATCAATGATAATTTGCTCTAAGTGAACATCCATATCCTTATGCAATGCAACACTCAACAAAACATGTTTAAGGTCATGAGTCTCAAACAAGCATTATGAACATATCATCAAACCAATACCAATGGGAACAAAAAATCTGTTAAGCACAATTAATTAAAGCCATGAGTTCATACAATTCTTATTACAAGTCCTAGGTGATCAATCAAGGAATTGATGCAAGGTAGTCACAAACTCAAGACCTACACTAGGTGCATTTATGAGCTCATTAGAATCTTAATCATGCTCTAGGTGATCAATCAAGAACATAACCAAGAAACCATAAACTCAATAATTCATAATCCAAATTTCCATGTCAAATCAAAACAAATCCTAAGTTTCATTAGTGACTAGCAAAATTGACAAGCATTAAGAACAAATTAAGAATTACCCAACATCAATTTCTCTTTGGATTCATCTCTAACATACATCTAAACTCATTTTCATGGCAAATTGCAAGAAAGAGAAGCTTTAAATATCCAAATGGGTTCACACTTAATCCTAAAACAAAGTTCTAAGCAACCCAAATATACATGAAAATCAAAGAAAACATCAAATGAAAGAGAGATAAGGGTTTAAGAAACAAATCCAACTATTGGAGATGGAGGAAATCTTCAAGTTCTTCAAAATTGATGCACAAATCCTCCAAATCCCCATGGCTTGGTGTCTTTAAGGCCTTACCAAAAGGTGTTTGCTCTCAACCCTTGCTTCCTTTTGCTTCCCAAAGTGTTCCTCAAACTTGAGTCTTTTGATCCATCTCTTTAAAGGACATTTGACCAAAATCCTTTCCAACGTAAAACCATACAAAAACGAAGCTAAGGACCCTTCTTTATATTTTTCATTTCATAAGACACAAAATAAGATATTAAAAAAAAAGAGCACATGACTCAACAAAATAAAAATAAAAAGAATGGAATAGACTCAGAGACAAAGAGAAAATTCAAGGCTAAATAGGAATCCTCTTCCCCGTCAACGACGCCAAATTGATGTCGATGTAAATTGGCCTTTACACAATCAATTAACCTTTCACCAACTCAAAACTCACTAGTAGTCGAAGTATAGTTTGAGGATTGATCCACGGGGAAGAGGCAACTAACACTAGAGCTCGATCTATGCCTACAATGAGCTAAGCCTAAACATGAGTGATTTTTGTGATATTTATTAGCTAAAAAGAACATAAACTAAAATAACTACTAAGGATAGTGGAGAAAACAAATGGGATAGATGTTTCCGGGTTCTAGGAATAAAGTGTAATCACACTCGGAAAATAAAGAAGTCTTATGGGAAATGCTCTATAGTGTTCTAAGGATAAGACTTGTGTATTTCTCAATGCATAATGAGGAACTTAGACATCTATGTTTTTAGCTATACACTCTCGTGACCTAGCTAAGCTAACCTTAAAAGTCTTAGAATCCCAAACTTTCACGTGGCGCTAAGAGTTCCTAAGGAGCAATAAGAATAAGGCCTAAAATTTGTTTTTAGAAGGATTCATTCCTTAATCTCTCGATTGGCTTCAAACCTCCTAATCAATGATAATTTGCTCTAAGTGAACATCCATATCCCTACGTAATGCAACACTAAACAAAACATGTTTAAGGTCATGAGTCTCAAACAAGCATTATGAACATACCATCAAACCAATACCAATGGGAACACAAAATCTTGTTAAGCACAATGAATTAAAGGCATGAGTTCATTCAATTCCTATTACACTTCAAATCCTTTCCAACATCATTGTATTCACATCCATAAGGTACCTATTTCAAAATCTTTCGCTAACCACAACTCGCTTGAGTAGTTATAGTATAGATGAAGGGTCAATCGACTTGAGAGAACGATTAACGCGATAAGCACATCAAATTCCTATTAATCTAAATAAATCAAAGAGTTTTGTTTTTAAATAATAACTTAAAACATGCATTAACTAAGTGAACTAATAAGCAATGAAAAAGACTAACAATAAAGAGCAAGTAAAAACACTTAAACAAGTTTAAACGGTTTAAGAAATCAAATTAAACAAGCATTGACCAATGAGTAATGGCAATAACGATTAAGGGTAACTAGTAACTGACCTTGTGGGGGTTAGTTTAACAATCAACAAGCACCATCCTAGACAAAGGACCACTAATTTATAGATAAACCCAAATCCCTTTGGTGCTAATCCCTTTGAAAGTAATAAATTTGACTAATTTCCCAATTGACAAATCTATGAAATTCAAGCAAGAAAACTCAAGCCCAATTAACCACTAAGCACCTTGACGCATTTCTCAATGGACAGGATGACAAAGCAAAACATTTGTTCATTCAAGCATTTCATCAAACACCTTTTGGGTATGAGAAATGACTAACATCTATTCCTAGGTGATCAAAGTAGAAATAGCATTAAGCTCACATAATGTTTAAGGAATCCCTAATACTAACCCCACAACTCAATATCCATCACTAATTACCCCTAATCTACAATACTCATTGATCAATAGAGAAACTACTCACACATGACCATAGAAAGATAGGAAATTGAAAGATAAGACATGAT